>VDFB02168118.1:96192672-96292884 GCA_007258455.2 Sequoia sempervirens
AATACTAATTGAACCCTAACCCTAACCGTTATTAGAACCCAACCCTTATTGAACCCTTACCCTGTCCTAAAATTAATCATATCCCTAAGCCTTGTTGTATCTAACCCTAATTGAAACCTAACCCTAACTCTAGTTGTGTCCTAAACCTAACCTTTACCCAAAGCTTTATCCTATAACCCTAACCTTAATCCTAAGTTGCTATATTTTTGTACAATAAAACCTTTAGTAAAGCCTTGAAATTTTAATATTTATTTACATATATATGTCAATTTTGAATAAAATATAATATTAGTGATTTTTCCTTTTTGAAATGTTCTTAATTTTTTTAAAAAATATTGAAGATTTTTTATGTTGGAAGATTTCTACTATTCATGTACAGTGTTAATTCATGTGTATTTTGAGCAATCATTATTATAGTTGAAGATTATTTTGATTTTATAACTGTTTTTTTCCTTTTTGAAATGTTCTCAATTTTTCCTATAGTTAAATTTGACATGTTAAAGACTTTCATTACCAACTTGATATTAATCTAAATATGTAGTAATCCAAAGACTTTACATTCACATGATTATTTCCAAATAATATTAAAATAATAACTTATGTAGATTTTGGAAGTGCAGCTACACATTTTAAGCATAAGATCCATGTGCACTTGACCCATATTTTAACGCAATTCAGGTTTAGACCCTAAATTTCTGGTATATAAATAGATTTCTTTTGTTTGTAAATTATGATTTATTGATTGATTATTGTAAATATTAAAATGTCCTATATTAATCCATGTATGGGATCACTAAATTTCACATCAATGTCCTATATTAATGTCTTGACTATGAACATAAAATGCATAAATGTACATGTGTAAATTAAAATTTCAAACAATAATAAAGTCCATAATTTATGTAACATATTAAGCGCATGAAACCAATATATTAAGCGCACATGAAATAAAGTCCAACAGAGTACATGATAAACAAGAAATATAGTCCATGAAATAAACAAATATAACACATAAAATCACATGTTTCTAGGTCATGCACTGTCTCTATAATCAAAAGACCTCTTCACACCATGCGGACTATGTGGATGACCTAAAACACTCTATACATAAGAGAAAGATGAAATTAGATGTAAGACAATAAAAACTGATTTAATGACAATTTAATTTATAATCCATCATAAAATTAAATTACCATCATATCTACATCTGGATGCTCTGGTGCGCCTGAAGAAACCTCTAAATTCTCTAAATCATTCTACATAAACAAGACAAAGAAATTTGAAATTAGATGTACAACTCTACAATTAAATTTTTTAATTCAATTTAATTCATAATTTATCATATTTTAATTGTACCGTATTCTGAGGTTGTGCACTAGTCTCTTCTCTAGGACCTGTCTGTACATGCTCAACTACAAGATGTGTCTCATGCTATAAAAGAAAAAGAATATGTGAAGATATCATATTATGTATATATTCAATTTAAAATTTATAATTCACTTTAAATATAATAAAAAAATTCAATTACCATTTGATCTGAAACCTGCTCTACATGTCCTCCTGGTGGTGTAACTATGTCTGGGTCAGGGCTGAAAGTTGCACTAACAAAGTCCTACAAGATCAAAATTAAAGCATGTACAATTTAATTAGGTTAATATATACATATATATTCAATTTTTCACATTTTGTGTAGAAAGTTTTGTAAACAACCTCAAAATTAGTGGCCTCACGAGTAACTGCAACATCAAATATTTTCCCAATTCCCATTCTTATTGTGGTATCAACCTAGACATACATGTACATATAAATTTAACGCTTATTATATTTACAAGTGTGCATGCATGCGTTTCATATATATAGTGAATTCAAAACTCATAAAATTGTAACTATACTAATGTAAAATTTAAACAAATTTACAATATGAATGTACCTACCCCTGATCTATGATGCTCGATAGTGGAGGAGTGCTTGAAAATCCCTCAGGAGGAATCGACGTGGATGCCGATTGACTCACCTAAACCAACATGAATATTTGAAACATTTATGTGATTCAATTATAAATTTAAAACTCAAGTTAAATAATTTATGATTTCATATATAATTTTTAAAATTGAAATCAAAATACCCCATAAGGGTTGCCAAGTATGATTGGTGTCGATGTATGTACTCGTGGAACAGATGATTACCCTTGCATCGTTAGTGTCATCTGTACACCTAACAATTTGATTGTTAAAATGTATTGCAAACTTTTCTTTGATATATACAACCATAAAAATTCTTGTAAAATGAACGTACATCTAGATGCATATTTATACCTATGTCATAGTGTCCTCAAGGTGATGTTCTACTACGAGGAACTCTACAAATGAATTGATGTGACCAGATGAACCACCAGAATCTCCCCGTCCCCCTGAACTAGGTGTGGCCTGATCAGGTCCATAGCATATTTGATGACAACTAGTACATATATGGGGGATGGGCCTGGACACTCTTGGAGTGATACTCAGAAAAGCTCCATAAAAAACTCCATCATCATCATCGTCTCTATGCTCCCCACTCGCTATTGCAAAAGCATGTTGATCAAGGTCTCCTGCGAGTGTACTAAGGGAACCTAATGTTGAGACCAGAGCTTGATGATGTACAAGTGCATGAATGGGAGGACTAGGAGCAAAAACAAGGTGTTGCGCATGCATGGGGCATTGGGGATCAACCCTTGCCCCTAATCTTTGTTGTGGCATGCCACCACCAACACCCTGAAATGATCTAAAATCAAAATAATTGGGCTTTTGCCCCAAAACAAATTGTACATACAGTTTTCTCAAAAAATACAATGGGCACTCCCAATTAGCATGTGGGGGACTATCAAAAACCATATACCGTTGATCCCAAAAATGTGCACTCATCTGCGGATGTATGCACCACCTCATGGATATTCTAGATTTGTTGGGTGGAATGGGTTGTCGAGTAATGGGGTCAAGAAAGTAGGGGGCTAGATGGGCTTTTGTTATTTTAAGGTCTAATATTTGTTTGTAAGAAAGACCATCAAAATAAAATTGTCTCATTTGTTCTTTGTCTTGTTGATGCCTATCAAGATCAGAATCGATCATCCTGATGGAGTCAACAACGTTTTGCATTGCAGATGCAAAACATCTCACATGTGGAGGAATTAATGCTTGACTCTACATAGCATTGATTTGATTTTGTAAGGATGTAACTTGATCATTTATTCGTGCTCTCAAGCAAGCCTCATTAGATGCAATAGGTGCTGCATGTGGCATATTAGGTGGAGGTGGAGGTGGAAGGGGAGGGGGAGGTGGAGGTGGAGGGGGAGGGGGAGGGGAGGCAAAGGTGGAGGTGGAGGGGGGGAGGGAGGAAGATTTGGTTGTGCCTGAGGTGGTGGATTGATGATATCATCAATGTTAAAATCATCCATGATATGCTCGATATAAATGTGCACCTGCATTAAATCATACAAAATAGTCCACGTGCATACATATATTAAGATCATATATTTAATTGAAATAGGATGAGCAACATATATATTAAGATCATATATTTAATTGAAATGCACATATATATACATTGATTGTTCAACACAAGAGCATGTCCATACAAAATTCAAAATTAAATGTATGTACATGTACATTTAAAATAAAAAATATGATGCATAATTTGCATGCTTACAAATCATTAAACTAAACTATGTACATACATACAAATTTCAAAATTTAAGAACTATATATACAAATTTTTAATACATGCACATACATACTAAACAATAAACTTGAAACATTCACAAAAACTCATTTTATGTCTAACACACACGCACACATATATTACAATTTTTCAACAGGAGAAATCATGATCTAGTAGATAGTCATAAAATATATACTATTATATACTATTCATTATAAGTTCATAAATTACACCAAATTCATAAATCCATGTGTCACTAAAAATATCCATCTAGAACCAAAATAATAAATTCATGTCACTAAAAATATCCATTTGGAACCAAATTTATAAATTCATCACACAAAAATCCATCGTTCAACCAATTTATAAATTCATAACTATTTAAGATCATTGTTTTAATTTATAAACTATTATGGCTCTCTACTGCATAGATCTTCATTTCTTTGTGTTTTCCTTTTCAAAATCAGGAGTTCTCCTCTCCTCTAGCCATTTTCGATGCTCATCTACGATCCCATCCATAGCACTGACAACATCAACAAGGCTTTGCATCCTAGATGTGAACATCCTCACAGGAGGTGCAACACATTCTTCATTTTGAATAATGTTGATTTGATCTTGGATGGTTCTAGTAGAAGCATTGATTTGTGCTTGCAAACGAGCATGTTCATTGATTTTAGGTGGTGGAGGTGGGGGGTTACGAGGTGGAGTGGGCGGAGGTGGAGGTGAAGGTGTTGGAGATGGATGGCGTGGATGTGGATTGCAAATATTATTGAACGGATCCATGTGATCTTTAAGATATGAGTGAACCTGCATTAGATTTGTAATTTCAAGATGTAAGATACATTTTTAGGAAATACCTTTAAAACATTCAATATAAATGGCCTTAAATAATTGAATACAAATGATAAAATTATATGTAAGCCTCATTTATATGTCTAAGGCATGTATGTTACTTGAATGAAAATACAATTAACTATTGATATTGTATAATCTTGCAGGATCTTATTATTGTTAAATTTGGTTGGGCCTTGGGCAACTTTGATCACCAAATTTTAAGAACTTCTTTGATCCCCTTAAGAAATGTCATATTGGAACCCCTTAAGAAAATTGAATTACGATTTAGGGTGATAGGATGGCTTAAGGGGATTTACGCCTAGTGAGGTCCTAGGAGAAAATGGCATGGCTCAGTGAAGAAAATTTGGTGAAGTTGCCCAAGGTAATGAAATTTCATTAAGAGCCTTTAAAGAAAAAATGATGGCTTTAGGGTTTAGGGCTTAGACTTTAGAGTTTAGGGTAATAGGATAGCTTAAGGGGATACATGTAGTAAGATCCTAGGAAAAAATTACATGGCATAAGGGAATGAAATTTGGTGGAGTTGCCTAAGGCAACCAAATTTCATTAAGAGCCTAAGAAAAAATGATGGCTTTAGGGTTTACGGTTTAGACTTTAGAGTTTAGGGTTTAGGGTAATAGGATAACTTAAGGGGATATATGTAGTAAGATCCTAGGAAAAAATTACATGGCATAAGGCAATGAAATTTGGTGGAGTTGCCTAAGGCAACCAAATTTCATTAAGAGCCTAAGAAAAAATGATGGCTTTAGGGTTTAGGGTTTAGACTTTAGAGTTTAGGGTTTAGGGTAATAGGATAACTTAAGGGGATATATGTAGTAAGATCCTAGGACAAAATTACATGGCATAAGGGAATGAAATTTGGTGGATTTTCCTAAGACAACCAAATTTCACTTTATGATCTTGGGTAGGACAAAATGAATGGTTTAGTGTTTAGGGGAATTTATATTTAATGAACTTGCAAGTTAGTGAAGAACATTTTCTTATGGAATAGTTGATTGAGATCTACTCTTGTTTCAACTGACCAACCTAGATCATGATGGCAACTTTGATCACCAAATTTTAAGAACTTCTTTGATCCCCTTAAGAAAATTGAATTACGATTTAGGGTGACAGGATGGCTTAAGGGGATTTACGTCTAGTGAGGTCCTAGGAGAAAATGACATGGCTCAAGTGAATAAAATTTGGTGAAGTTTCCCAATGCAACCAAATTTCATTAAGAGCCTTTAAGGACAAAATTAATGGTTTAGTGTTTAGGGTTTAGATTTTAGAGTTCAGAGTTTAGGGTTTACAAAACTTAGGGTAAAGTTTTTGCGCCCTTTGGAATATTTAATGAACTTGCAAGTTATTGAAGAACATTAAATCTTTTGGAATAGTTGATTGAGATCTACTCTTGTTTCAACTGACGAACCTAGATCATGAAATCTCATTCATATTATAATCTTGCACGATCTTATTAGTGTTAAATTTGGCTGCCTTGGGCAACTTCACCAAATTTTAAGAACTTCTTTGATCCCCTTAAGAAATTTGTCATATTGGGACCCCTTAAGAAATCTATTTATGATTTAAGGTGATAGGATGGCTTAAGGGGATCTAGATGTCTAGTGAGGTCCAGATTTAGTCATACTATAGCCTCATTGGTTCCATCTAACTCTGGGTCAAAAGTGTTTACCCCTCTAATAAAAAAAGTATCATGTTAAAAATGAATCAATCTATACATATCACAAAAATAACAATAATGTTAAATGTAACCCATACTCTAACAATAATAGAATGCTAAATGATCCCCACCCCTAACCATATCCTAATTGAATTGCAAACCTAATTGAAACTTAATTAAATTATAACCTTTACCTAATCTTAAATGCATTCCTATATTATATTATATTTAAATTAATTTATATTTGTGTTATGATTATATTAATATTTATTATATATTCCTAATTGTAACCTAACTATTTACTACAAACCTAATTGAATCTTAAGCCTCATCCTCATTAAAACCCCAAGTAAATTGTAACATTACCTATCCTTAATTGTAATCTTATATTATATTTTATGATATTAAATATTTATATTATTTAATATATTATATTAAATATAATATATTAAATAATATAAATATTTAATTATATTTCTTTTATATGAATCATCCTCTTATCTCTAAATTGTAATAATAGCATGTAGTTCCTCCAAACTATCATCATGTACCTCCTCCCTTTCCCATGTAATAGGTGTACCTTGTAGGTGTTAAATGGTTCCATCTTGGTCTCCTTATTGATGCATTTCTATCCTTCCACATAAATCTATATAGTATCAAAATATAGGTAATTTTATGGTTATTGAATCTCTCTTAATTGCTAAAGAATCCATTATGATTGAGGATGGGTGGATTATTATCTAGGATCACATCTTAAAAATCCTATAGAGGTCATGTGGTATGTTTTTCTTAATACATATATTCCCATACAAACCTCTTTCCATGTATTATCAACTCTCCTATATAATAGACACCTTTCTAGATTTAAATTTCATATGATATATATGTACCCAAGTGTTTCCAATTGGAATTGCTATAATTATACTTTTATGACATTCTAGATATTCAAAATAGTTTTCATAAATCTACCAAATAGACCCATTCGTGAAATTGAACCTACATAATTTTAGGTATGTCCAATGAAATATTAGGGTCTAGGGTTCATAAATTTCAAATGCTTTAGTGTTGAGGGTTTAGATTTTACAGTTTAGGGTCTAGGGTTTAGAAAACTTAGGGTGAAGTTTGGGTGGCCCTTGGCATAATTTAGACTTGCAAGTTAGTGTCAATTGGAATCGATTGTACGTGCTTAGATTTACGAATTTGCTAACTAAATTTGCAAACAAACATCAAGATAAACTTTATGAATTTTAACTATTCTTTAACATATTGATTTCTAATCTAATTATAATTTAACATTCAAACTAAAGTTTAATATATATCATTTTTTCCATACAAAGCAAATAAAATTTAAAAAATTTAAGCAATGCAAATGAATTTTTTTGAGCTCGAAATTACCTAGTTTTCAAAATCAAAATGATTTTTTCGATTCCAATTTAGGGTTTTAACAATTTCTTTGTTCCAATTCAATTTAGGGTTTCAATTTTAAACAATTAGGGTTTTTAATGCAATTTTTTCGTTTCAATTCAAACTAGTGTTTTCAAATTCAATTTTTTTCGTTTGATTTGGATTCAGGGTTTCAAAAAGCTTGATTTGGATTTGTAAATGCAATGTTTTTATTTCATTTCGATTTCTAGGGTTTTGAAATGCAATTTTTTTTGTTTTGTTTCAATTAGGGTTTTCAAATTCAATTTTTTTGGGTTTAATCGAACAATTTAGGTTTCAAAAGTTAAATTTTGCTTCTAAAACACAATTCAAGGTTCATTTTTTCATTTTTATTAAAAAACCTTTAGGTTTCATTGCATTTTTTTTGTCTATTTTTACAGTTATTCATCTCTATAATAACAGTTTAAAAATATACTTAAAATGTGAAATAAATTTTTAAAAAAATGCTAAATTCATTTATTTTCTTCAAAATTTCAATTCAAAATTAAAAAATGCAAAAAAATGGCGTGTAGGGGTGTACCTGTAGCTAATTGTGGGGGTTGTTGTCGCCAATACTCGGCGTCCCGTCTATTGTGCAGTGAAATGTGTTTTTTTTTTAAATAAATAGCAATACAAAATGGGATCCCGATTTCTACAAAATGGGATCCCGATTTATATAAATTAGGATCTCGTTTTTTAGAAATCGGTATCCCATTTTGTGAGAATCGAGATCTTGTGCCTTTTCCATTGGTTCAAAATCTGATGGGAAATTGGATCCTGATTTTTAAAAATCGGGATCCCATTTCCTCTCAGGCTCGGGATCCCGAACCATAACGGGATCCTAATTTTTAAAAATCGGGATCCCGTTTATTAAAATCCGGATCCCGTTTGCTCAATGCCAATTTCAATTTTTTGGTTAAGGAAAAAACTTCCATGTTTCGTGGACTCAACTTTGTGCACTTACCCATTTCCCTTGAATGAAACAATTGTGGAGTGGGTTTTGTCTATGTCTTAAATCGTATGAAAGTGAATCTATTTTTTTTTATTCAATGCTTCAAACTAATGTTGTATCCATTAGGAATAGAGTCATGAATAGGATAGGAGAAAAACAAAAATAATTATAATGGAGAGAAGGGAAGGAAAAACCCAAACCAAAACCTAGCACAACAAAAATGACACACCAAAAAGGAGATTATGTATTTTGATTGACAGATTAGTATGGGCTAACTACACTTGATCCATGAGGATTCAAAGCATGTTCAATCCACTAAACATCGGTCCAATAAGATCATCCAATGCAAAAATAAAATAAGCATCCATTAAAACTAGCATATTAAATCACAAAATATTTACAAACACCTATTCTAATCCATTGAAACTTATCCTATTGGGGGAGTGGTGTCGTATTGACATGGAATGGTGACCCTTTCCCAATCCCATGGATTATGAGATTGTTTCAATCGATTCTATTAAATAGAATTAATGAAACTGATGATAGATGTGTGATGAAACATGATTTAAATGCTAAATTAACATGATGTAAACTATTTTAACATGATCTATGCTAAGATGATTGATATGGGTGTATATGCAATGGTAATCTAAATAGATTTTAAGCTAAAAATATTGAAACCCTAATTACACAATATACTAAATGGATGCATCTATGTTACCATGGAAGCCATTAATTGAAGCTAAGATAATATGTAAGTAATTTAAGCTAAAAGGATTCTAAATAAATTCTAAATATGAGTGCAAGTTAAAGTGATTCTAACATCATAAGTTTTCTCTTAGAAGGTGGATCCATTTGTCTCCAAATAGTGACCTATTTATAGGAGGAAAAATGAGAAATGGAGGGTTGGGATTAAAAAGGTTAGTCAATGGTAAAAAAGGAAGGAAGAATGAAAAATGGATCATGGATTCTCATTAATGGATGAGAATTAGTGATCACATGGATCAAGGAAAGCATCAAAGGCTCATATTCTTTCAAACAAACACACTTTTAACTTGCACAAGAAGTATTGTAATTTTTTTTTGATGGAGAATGTTCCTTTTTTCAAATGAGTGAGGAGAGAGAATATTCTTTTGAATATTCTCATGGGTGAGGGAAAATTAGATATTTAGCAAATTAAAACAAATTCTTAATGTGCAAAAGGGGAAGGAATATTCTATGAGACTATTTCTTTTCGAGAAATGTGCAAGGGAGGAGGAATATTCCCTTGAAAGTGGGGTAATTGTATTTATTAGTAATTTGATAATTAAATAAGGTTTTAATTATGAAAATTAGGGGAATTAGGATATTCATTAAATAATTAATTTATTTAATGAAAAGGGGGAAGGTGATATGATATTTAATTAAATAACTTAGGGTTATTTAATTAAATAAGAGGAATCAAGGTTTTAAATTAAATAACTTGATGTATTTAATTTAATAAGATGAAATATTAGCATGAAATAGGGTGAATTAACCTAATGAGATTAATCAAATTAATAAATACAAATGACATAATTAATTAAATATCCAGGCTAATTTAATCAATTAAGTGAAAAGGGGATGGGTTTTAGGAGAAAGGGATCTTAGTATATCTGATCTGAGTGCATGATGTCATTCATGACATTTTTAAGTGTCTACATTTTTCCCATCTTTGAAACAAGGTACTTGCTATGTTAGTTTAAAGACTGATGCCATTAAAATTAAAAACTATTGCTTAAAGAAAAAAAATAAAAATAAAAAAAGATTTTTAGATGCCCCACTATTGCCCTAGCAAAATGAATAAGTTGGTTCCCTACTGCCTCAAGAAATTGGGTAGAAATTTTGAATTTTGTGTTGATTTCTTGACAAAGGTTAAATGAGGTGTGGGTGACATAATAGGGCATAGAATGCTAAAAATTGCCTCAAAGGTGCAAAAAATGGCTTAGAATAGGTTGCATAAGGAGGAAATAGGTAAAATAGGATGAAACCCTAGCGTTTGTCTAAAATTAGGGCAAAAAACCCTAATTTTAGGCTTGAAATAGGTGATGGTCACTTTCAATTAATTTGGGGATCCACACCTTGGAGTTTCTTGTATTTTGAGCTCTAATACATAAAAAAATGGCTCACCATGAACTCTCTCTTCACATTTTGGAGTGAGTTTGAGAGTACCAGCACTAAGCAAACAGAGGACCCTAGGTATGTGATTTAAAACTTTCCTCAATTTTTGGTTTTAGGTGCAATTAATAGGGGGTCAAAGATAGGTCTCTAGGCATGTCACCATATGGAAATGGTTTTCAATCATCAGAAGCATCACTATTGATTTTATAGCAATGCACCCTTTGGTTAATAGTGCACCCCAATTTTTTGGTTTAGCAATGCAATTGATTTGGGTGTGGTGACTGCAATATAGTGACACATGGGATTTTTTAATTCAAGGTCGCTTGAAAGTAGTGGGTGATGCAATTTTCTGTTAGCAATGCACCCTAATTTTTTTTTATGTAGCAATGCACCCCAGTACTGATTCACTATTGAGTGTAGCGACACATGTCACCAAATTGGTGATGCACCCCTAAAATTAATATAGTGATGCACCCAAAAATCAATGACATGATTGATTTCAAAGACATGTTTGATTTTTTGGATGCAAAGTCTCAAATTTTGATCAATTTCTTTTACTTTTTTTTGGAAAATTGATGTTATGTGCATGATGCATGGAGGAGGATCCTTGCACCACTGATGTCGTAGGAGCACTAATCCAAAATTTTAGTAGCTACGAGAGATTTTGATGACCATGAGGTGGAGTAGCTAGGAGGTTAGGGTTTGGCTTCATCACGTTCTTACCTGAGGTTAGGACCCATCTTTCCATGATGACATCATTTGTTGAGAGGTTGCATGAGACTTCTTCATTTCACTTGCCCATTGGAGGAAGTGTGGCACATTTTATGATTTCTTATCCAAGGAGACCATGTCATTTCTTACCTAGCTACTGAGAGAGATGCATATCTCTCCCTCCTACATAGATGAGTGATTTTTTTATCATCCCCCAGATTGATCTATATTTTTACCATGGTCGGGTGGATACATTTAGATTATTCATTGCAGCCTTGATTTGTGGTGTCATTGCTATAGACAAGTGAGGTAGAGGTTTCGGTCCTAGATGGAGTTTAGCATGGGAGGGTATGATTCATAGGGATGCTATGTATGCCTAGGGTTTAGTTATCCTTGCCTCTTTGTACCATGATATGCAGGAGGATGTCTATTGAGAGGGAAGGGGCATTAGAGTAGGTGTTACTCTACTTCATATATGGACATATGAGCACATTTCAATGCTTAGGCCATTGGTCTTTCTAGCAGATATTCATGAGGATGAGATTGTCATGTTTAGGTATAGGGTGTCCATGACATTATAGCACATGGTCCCCATAGGTTTTCCATATTGGCATTGTGTCATTGATGAAATGATGATTTTCAGATGGAGGCTATGGCTATAGCATCCATGGTGGTATGATGATCAACAACAGCTGGATTTTGCATGACAAAATCAGTACCTATAGGGTAGAGTGAACACTATCATAGAGTGATACCTCCCATAACACATTTCTCATAGTCTGGGAGGTACAATATGTGCCTACAGATGATTACACTGCTATTTTTCTAGAGCTCAAAGAGAGGTATAGTGGGGAGCCCCTATTGATCCCATTGTGGTGATAAATAATTTTAGATAGATTTTCCCACAACCATGGGCATATGATTAGGGCCTTCCAAATGTGGGGACTACCCTAACATATGATGCACAGTTCAGGCCACCTACACACTTGACAAATCTAGTGGGAGGATAATCTGAAGGAAGAGGCAGAGGTAGAGGCTGAGGTAGGGGCTGAAGTCGAGATGGTGGTTGAGGTAGAGGCCAGTATTAAGATCAGGATAGGGGCCAAGTGTCAGGTGATGGGCACTAACAATAGCAACTAGATTAGGGATGGGTGCCAGGGCAACAAGATGGACATGATGGATAGGTTCTAGGGGCACCATTTCCTTCTCCACCTCCATAGATAGATATGCAGGGATAGGAATAGATTTAGGCTCTCACTATAGAGAGAGAGATCAATTACATCAACAAATTTAGGCCATGATTGTGCAATGAGATCATGAGGTTTAGTTGCAATAGCAACTAGACATATAGCTAGCCAAGGATATTGAGTAGAGATGGCAGATAGAGGTAGTGACAACTGCATCACTAGGCCAGAATGTATCTATTCAGTTGTATAGAGAGGTAGCTACCAAGGTTGCATATCACCACATGCACTATCATCATGATGTTCCTCAAGTGATGAAATAGCCTAATTTTTCATAGTGGAGTGGAGCACTACCTACAGCCAAGGATCAACCATCAGTTAGGGGTGAGTCAAGCAGCCACCAGGGCTAGCCTACTTGTATAGACACATTTTTTTATTATTGTCTAATTCTTTATACATATATATATTATTTGGCTCATTTTCAATAGCCTCATGGATATTGTACTTTTGATTGATTTGTAGACACTAATTCAGATATTATATTATGATAGTCACCATTTTTTGATATATATACGAGATGATTTAGATTCGATATGAGATGTTCTATTTATTTCATACTCATGAATGTATGGATGCATGTAGTGTGATATGATGTGATATGCTTATATGTTATGATTATGTATGGATGCAATGTGATGGATGTACTTATTTTGTTTATATGTTATGTGATATGTGATGATGATCTATGATGCGATGTTATGCAATGCAATGGATATGTTATATTATTTTTCAATACCTTTCTATGATCTATTATGGAAGCTATGATATGATAGGTTTATGTAGATGCAAATGATATGGATGCATTTATTTTTATGTACTTTTCTATGTAATTTATGAGATGATGATGTATGCATATGCATGTATATGAATGCTCATGATATGTATGCTTATGCAAATTTTTGTTTATGCTATGATAATATAATGATTTAAGATTCTTAGAATAAAAAATCTATATTATTCATCACGACTTAAATGATAATGATGTTGCAGTGAAATATGTTTTTCCATATTATGATATGCTGTGATGGTGCAAGATGTATGCATGGTGATGATTTTTGGATGCATGATGGATGTATTGATGATGTTTTTGTTAACTATCATGATATCGAGTTAATATGGAAAGAAGATAGAATAATAAAATGAACGATCTGACCATTGATTTTGAAGATTGATTCAAAAATTCCAACAAGCCTATGATCCACCAAGACTTTATTAGAGATGGAAATGAGAGGATAATTTTTCTCATATCTTGGGATTGGGATTTTCCATCATTCCTTATTTCTAATACAACACATAGACATGATGCATCAAGGTATTGAAAACTAGGATGGCATTGTATCTTGTGTAATAGACTTTGACTCTACAAATAGATAGGATAATTCTTGTTCACACCTTGAATTAAAAAAACCTCATCAGAATGTAGTTTAGAAGTTTAGAATATCTCAGACCAAAGCATACAAAATAGTCAACAATCTACTCCAAACAACTTCCCTACACAAAACTAAGCTAGTATACACCATGATTATTTTACAAGAATACCCAAAAGCACAAAAAATAAAATATAATGATCGATAAACCATTCCTTTCTCTCTAAATAATTTTGATAGACATCATTGAGAGGTCCTTGGAATGGGTTAATAATATAAATCAAAAGAAAATATCAAAGAAAAAGAGTTAGTGATATCCATATCTCTTGCTAGTTTAACTTTGCTAAGGTGATTTCTGACGGTGATGTCAATTGCAAGAAGGATTCATCCTAGGACATGTTTATTAGATGTTTTGATTAGGATAAGGTGTATGAAAAGTCATTGATATAAACTTCATTGACTCACTTACCTATGATTTAGACTTTAGATTTTGACACTTAGGTTCTCACTTTATGAATTACGATACTTGTTTTCTATTTGTTTTACCAAAGGTTGAAGATGATGATCGATTTATTATGGGCATATTTTATTGTAGGTGAAAGTGAAATGGGATGGATGGTTTTGGTTTTTTGGATTATTTCAATGTTTTTGGTGTTTTGAAAATGTTTTGGGGTATTTTTTGATCTTTTTGAAAGTTTATGTGAATGTTTATGTTTTCGGCTATTTGAGGCTATTTAGGTTTTTTTGGATTGTTTGCTAATGTTTTTGTGTTTTTTGATTTTTTAAAAGTTTATGGTTTTTCCAATATTTGAATGTTTTTTTATTTTCTATGTTTTCAAATTTTAAGGAGTTTTCCAATATTTGGAAGTTTAGGGATTTTCTAAGATTTCCAACCAAGAACCTAACCTAAAAGACTATCCTATGACCATCAAGGGATGCTCAAAGATTAGCCTTACCTATGTTATATATGAGGATACCACGTAGTTTGACTGAATTGACTTAGTTGAAGATGAAGATGAACAGTTTATGGATTTCTAGTTTATTATGACAAACTCCTAAATGACTGACCTAGTGTGTCTCGGGGGCACATAAATGATGCCCTTGCCTATGTTCAATCTCAAATACTTGTAGTTTGACAAGTTACCATTTTTGGATTTTTTTGTTACAAGAATGGAAGAAGAATGAAATTTTGTCATTGATGTCAATCGATCAGTTGGTTATCCACTAGTTTGTATTGATTGTATATGTTGAGGATATTGAGAAAATTGTATTAAAAGAAGGTTGTTGGTTTTGGTGCTTGTGAACTATGTTTTGTTGTGTGTTGTTTGAGCTCTGGGATATCTATTACTGGTCCATATTTCTCTTTGATAAAGTTTCATGGTGTATGGTTCAAGAGTTATGCTTCCCTGGTTCTATTGAGGATGGTTTTGTCATTTAGAAGCATCAAGTTTAATTGATCTATGTGTTTGACATTGGTATGGTTGGTTGTGTGTAAAGCATTACTTTTGAAGTTGATGAAGCGTGTTGGATCTATTATGGGTCTTAGTTAAGCGTGTGTTTTGGGCCACCCTCATTTGAATTCTACCCTAGGATGTTTTGGCACCAAACTAATTTGAATTTGATGTTGGATGGCTGACTTTATATCTTTTCAATGTTGGAGATAGTATAAATATAGAATATGTAGTGATGGAAATTTTACATAAGAAAAGAAGGAAGATAAGTGAAAGAGCAGATGCGACTTTGATGCAATTCTTAAAGTGTGTGAGTTAAGTGTGTGGTTGATCAATGTGGAGCTTAAACACCAATTTTTTGAATGCAGTGAGCAGAAGGATAACTCTATCATTCATGTGATTTGATAAGTGATTGTTTTGGAATCTTCGTTGCATTGGGATTGTTGTCTCTTTGTAACAAGTCTTATTTTTCTTCTTTGTATCTTTATGGAAATGAGCCCTCCGAGTTGAAGCCCTATGGACAGTGAGTCTAGACAGTGAGTCCTTATTTTGGATAGTGAGTGCTTATTTCAAGAAATGAGCCTTATCTTAGGTAGTGAGCCATTTTGTAATTCGTTTTGATATTCTCTATAGTGTGAGTTAATCCTCACCATTGTTTTTCCCTCATTGGGTTTTCCAAGTAAATCTGATGTTATTGTGTTTATGGATTTGCATTTGATATTTAATTACTTAATCAATTTATATGTTAGTTGAAGTAATTGAATTTAAGGTTATATTATGTGCCAACTAATTCACCCTCCTCTTAGTTGTCCTCCTATACAACAATTGGTATCAGAGCTTGGTTCCTTGGTGAAGATTTTAACTTCTTGTGGAAGGTTTAAGATGGCTACCAAAATGATCTTTGATTATTCAAGGTTTGATGGAACTAACTATGGTATCTAGAGAGTGTAGCGCCCCTCCGAATCAGTTCTTTTGGATTTTAGTGTAAGTGTATTTGTGATTTCGTTATGATAGGAACCTGTTTCTTTTTCTAAAGAGCCTCCTTAATCACGTAATTGCTTTATCCTCTCATTTATTTTGACTATCCAACCTCTCTTACCTCAATCAAATCTTTATTTATGTCCTCCTCTCGAGTTTAGAAATTGGTATTATGAAATCTTGAATAGGTGCCAATAAGGGTAACAAACTTTCCATTTAATACCTATTTGAAATCTTAGTACTCTCTTTTGGATGTGATATCACTATTTAGTGATGGTTATTAATTTAATTAAGATTTAATTAAATCTTAAATTAGTTTGAAAATTAAAATTATTATGTAAAATTAAAGGAATAATATCTTAATTGGAGCTTTATGAATTTTCAATTAGCCATTAAATAATAATGTTTATTTAATTAAATAATATTGTTCATTTAATTAAAGGATGTTATTTATTTATTTGCATTAAGGGTTTATTTAAAACTAATAATAATTAGTCAATTTCTTCATTCGGTAAAATTTAAGATAGATACATAAATACTTATTTAAAAAAAAAAAATCGGGATAAACAGGTCGATTAATATTTTTCTAAAAGTTAAATGGGGGTAGATTTAAGTTTATTGAATTTAATTTGATATAATAATGTATTTCATGGCGGGTAAAATATTAATTAAGGATGAAATTTTCCTCCCATGGATGCAACTAAACCATAGTGGAGGTAGGTTTCTATTTTGTTGCAAAAGGTTGAGATTTACCTATAGGTGGAAATGGGGAGTGAGGAAAAGTGCCAAGTATTGCATATGGAAATTATGAAGTTGACACCTATTTCCTTTGTTTATCGTGAAAGAATTAGAACTGCCTTAATTGTTTTGGGGAAGACGGTGAAAAGGGATACTGGGGGAAAAGGAAAAAAAAAGGAGGGCAGAGTCGAAGGTTATGGATTTACTCCTGCCGCTGGCTCTCACAGGTAAGTAAATAGTCAATTCTAGGATCCAGACTTTGGTAATGCAGGAGCCCTTTCATGTTTTGGTTTTCTTTCTCTCCATGAAATTTCATAGTGCTATGTTGCACTGTATTAATATGGGTTACTTGAGATAAATGTGCATCTGTTATGAATATTATGATTGACTATTTATAGTTATCATAACAACTACATCAATTTTGAATTGGTCATTTATCTTCACGAGAAGCTTCAAAGAATTAGTGAACTTTCAGTAGCTTAAATTATAGGAAAGGCAATAGCTTCTGCCTTCATCTTATTGACTATAGTATGCCATATAAAAAGAGTTGACATATACAATTTTAATATCAAATAAGCTGATTCATTTCAATTTCATTTATGCTTAGGCTTAGACTATAATTACTCTTCATTATATGATGGATTCCCAACCCACCTTGTGTGTACGCTGCAATCTTTTTCCCCCATGAGTATGCAACATCAGTGTATACTTTGGAGCTAACCCCAGTTGGATTTTCAAGCCCTTTATTCTTAACAACCACAGTGCCAGCAAGGAACGATGAATAATTCTGTGTTTTGGAATTACCAGTCTGCAACTACAAATTCTGAAACCTAAGTGGTAAATTAAAAATAATCCATTCCAGCCTTCACGATTTCGTCAACCTGTCACAGCCACAACACTGGAGCATAGAATGTTGTAGAAATTCAAATGACCTTCCTGATTCCGTTGGCAATCTGTCACAACAGCCACACTTGAACATAGAATACTGTAGGGGTGTTAATAGCCTTCCTGAATCCATCTGCAACCTGTCATATCTGTAGTGCTTGAAATTTGACTAAGTCTAATATTATTAATAAATAATCATTATCTTTTTTATGTTATTTTATTTTATTTTTTATTTTCTCAATTGCTAGGAGCGCAACACTTCATAGCCAATTTTGATTTACCAATTCCATGTTTTTCCAATGGAAAGATCAATAATTATTTACCCTCACATATATCTTCAGAAGTGTTGATACATATTAAGGGTAAAACTAAAGCATAGTGCTTATTGAATGAACAGACTAGGTAGTTATCCGGAAAAGTATAAATAGTAATTGTGAGTTACTTGTTAAGTAAATAACAACATTATCATTTGGAAGCAGTAATCTGTAGTAATCTTCATGAGGAATATATGACGGTAGGTAAATGTAATAAAGAATTTTAAATCTATGACTGCATGGCTGGAAATTAATAATCTACTATAATTTTGGTTATATTTGATAGCAGCCAAGATTTCAAGTATGAATATTGCCCTTTCATGTGTCGGTTAAAAATATTTACCATGAGTAAATCAACAACTGACGATGCAAATGAATACAACTAATTTTAGCAATGATTAAATCACAGTATAAAATTTTATATTGTAGAATAATGTTAATTTTGTTATTAATCTCTATAATTATTAATTATATTATGATATTGTGGAATTAAACAAATTTACATTGGAAATTCAATTTCTTTTTTTAGCTTATTGACTAAACAGACTAGGTAGTTATCTGGAAAAGTATAAATAGTAATTGTGAGTTACTTGTTAAGTAAATAATAGCATTATCATTTGGAAGCAATAATCTGTAGTAATCTTCATGAGGAATATATGATGGTAGGTAAATGTAATAAAGAATTTTAAATCTATGACTGCATGGGTGGAAATTAATAATCTATTGTAATTTTTGTCATATTTGATAGCAGCGAAGATTTCCAAGTATGAATATTGCCATTTCATGTGCCCGTTAAAAATATTTACCATGAGTAAATCAACAACTGATGAAGCAAATGAATACAACTAATATTAGCAATGATTAAATCATAGTATAAAATTTTATATTGTAGAATAATGTTAATTTTGTTATTAATCTCTATAATTATTAATTATATTATGATATTGTGGAATTAAAAAAATTTACGTTGGAAATTCAATTTCCTTTTTTAGAAATCACTTTAATAATTAAAGGACTTCCATAATAGTCTAAGTCTCATTGTAGACATGCAAAATGTACAAGTTGACATTGCACATCTAAATCTGACTACCGACATCATTTCATCCTAAATCATTCCCTGACATAACCATTTAATTAAATATCTTTATTTGATTAAATTCATTTGTTTTATTCTCTTAATTAAACAAATCATGTGTTTAATTAAGTCTCTTAAATCATTCTCCATCTTTTTTAATTAAATAATTAATTTTATTTAATTAATTAAATCTCTAAAGTCTATCTATTAAATTGAATAAATTAAAATCTTATTTAATTTAATCTTACTTCAATCTCTTTAATTAAATAATCAAAACATGTTTATTTAATTAAACTCATTCAATCATTTCCTCTCTTGTTTGATTTAAATTAAACCAAAAATCTAAGTCAAAATAAGTCAACTCACCTAATCATCATTAAACTAACATAATCATCATTTATTTAATCTAACCATGATTAAATACTAATCTCACCCACTTGCATCCTCTAGCTTTTCCACTTGCACAAATAAATCAATTTATTGATTTATTAAATCTTCATTTTCCCTCAACAAAGCATCTTTTGGAGGAATATTCTTCTATTTCAAATTCAAAATTTGAATGACATGTCCTTCCAACATGTCATTTACTCTCTCTTACAAGTCCTTCCAACAAGGAATTTACTTCTTCTTACATGTCCTTGCCTTGAGCCAAGGGGCATTGAATGCAATTTTCTTTCCCCCTCTTACATGTCTTTTTCTCAATTTCAAATTCAAAAATGCATTTATTGGCACATTTGTCAAAACTTGCTCATTCCTCATCCAATCACATTTGGATAAGTGGCATTTTGCCATTGGCCAAATCTTTGTCCCACATTGCTCTATTTTGGCTTTGTTTCCATTTCAACATTCTTTAAATAGAATTCTTCGCCATGCATTTCATCATCCACAATTATGCAAAGTTATTATGCACAAATATCTCTCAAATTCCATCCATCTTCTTAACTAGTTTATTGCATATTTTGGAGCTCATTGAGGGACTTATCAAGTGGATCAATCATCTTCAATCAAAATTTTCATTCAAGGAGTTGGGAAAAGGAAAATCTCCACACACCTATTTGCACCAACTCCCCCATGGGATCAAGTGTTTGCATGCTAAATTAGGATTTCATATTTCCATTATGTTCTTCATTGTTTTCTTTGTTCTATTTCCTATTTTTAGCTTTGCGAATGGATTTCATGGGGAATCCTTGTTCATGCTTACAAAATAACTCTCTAACGTTGTTTGTTGTTGTGTTTTTGTAGGCACTTCAAATTAGGGGTTCACATATTGGTGCTAGAAGGAGGGTTGATTGACAGATTCTAACAAGTTTTTTAAATTTTTGCCATTTTTTATAGTTCTGTTCATAAATATGTGTTTTAGCACCCGTGATCACTGTTATAGCACCCTTGATCATTCTGTAGTGCGCATAATCACTGTTATAGTGCACGTGATCAATGTTATAGCACTCTTGATCATTACTATAGTGCTCTTGATCATTCTTGCAGCACCCTTGATCATTCCTACAGTGCTCTTGATCATTCCTATAGGGCCTATGATCATTCCTGCAACGCTCATGATCACTATTTTAGCGCCCATGAGTCAGTTTTAAAATGACCATATCTTGGTCATACGGAGGTTGGGAATCAAAATCAAAAGAAAGAGGAGCATGGGGATGATATTTTGTCTAATCAAAGTGTTTTTTAACACTTAAGTTTTTGTTTAACACTTCTTCAAAGAATTTGTCATCCTTCTCCTTCTTAGGACACTAGTTTTCATTTGGGCTTAAAAAGAACCTTTTCCATTTCTTGCAAAGGCTAAAATGAACTTTAGGATCACAACTTACTAGATTTGGTTTATTGGATTAACAATTGAACAAGGCAATTTCTCACACTTCATTTGGTGCTTTAAAATGAAATCATCATTGCTTTAAGGGTTTAAAAAGAACAAGTGTAGCTTTGTTTGTTTGTGAAGGCTTACTTAGACTAAAGCCATTGGAAAAGGATGTATGCGCTTCTCTCGCGCTTTATAGTGATCTTGAGAAATCAAAAGGTCTTTTCCATGGCTTTGGGTTGAGATAAAGCAATCACCTCCACACTTCGATTTGGGCTTAAAAAATTGAACAAACTATTGTATGAGTGTGAGTGGGGCTTTGTTGCATATATTCTCTCTCCTTGTTTTCTACAAGGATTGATCGAGTTACAAATATTGTTCTTCATTCGCTTTTGTTTATCCTAGAGGGCCTTCCTTGGGGAAAAAGTACTCACCCAAGGGAACGACTCAACCAGTAACACTCTAAAGCCAAGAGTATTTCCAGCCGAGATATAAATGTGGGTATTGGTTAAACACCATTATCATGTGGTTGACTCTGAAAAGATGGGTCTGAAAGGGGACTCTTGCCGTACGGGTCAATATCCACAAATGAAAAGTCCTTATTAAAACCCTTGTTCAGAAAAGCCCAAAATCCTATCTGTTTGTTGGTGCAAGAACGATTGTTCTGAAGCCGCCCCACAATTTTATAGCTTTTAGTAGAGATGGAAAGCATGCCATGGGAGTTTCATGGGTGTTGGTGCTTGGTTTCCCCGTATAAGTGAGTGTCGTGGAGGGGAGCTAGTGGGGTCAAGCATCTAACCATCTACTAAAAGTAGGTGTAGCTGGACTTGTCCAAGTGGGGACTCAACAAACATTGTCTATCACATCCATAGGATTGTACATTCTTTTGGGTTACAAAAACACATGCTTGTTCATAAACATTGGGAAACAAACACTTAAACATGATCATGCAAATTTCAAACCCCTTTTGATAGAGCAAATACCTTTTGAAAAATTCAAGTGTTGTTGCTTGCCCTTGGGATTATGTCCTTAGAGGTTTCTTAGCACTTGAACTTATATCGTCATTTTCTCTAACTATGGTTAACCTAGGAAATCCCTTTGCCTCAATTTATTGGAACTCCCACACAACACTTTGTGGGAAGAAAAGGAATTTTAAAATAGGACATCTTTAGTTTGAAACATAATTAAGAAAGTGTATTTGGTAAAAAGAAGTCATTAAAAGCAAAGATAAGCAATTGAGCCCCACACATGTCTTTTCAATGATTTCTCACAAGGTCAAGATACAAAAACCCAAGAAAAAGAAACTTAGCCAAAAACAACATCAACAAAGACTCAAAAGGTTATATGATTTTAGAGAAAAGTTGTTGGCTAATTTCTATAGACATGATTCAAGAGACAACCCCACTTTATATTCATTTTACTACACACGGAATCCAAGATTGTTTCAAGGGATTGGATACCTTGCTTAGGGCATAACATGTTCTTCAATACCTTGGTCTTGTTAAACAAAATTATAAACTAGGGTCATTCTAAGATCAAAACAAACATTCATCCATCAAAAAAATCATCAACCATAAACATCTCACCAACATTTTGAGAAAATCTTGACACAACTATGCTAGGCTCCTTTGGTAGACATCAAAACTTTTCAAACATGAGACTTTGAATTCTTCAAACATCGACATCAAACTTGTTCAACTCAAGTGTGTGTGAATGAATCCTTTTGCACACGCATAGTTGAATTATCACTTTGTTAAAATTAATGGTGGATAGATGCATCCTTCTCCCATCACTAATTTGGATTATCTTTTGGTTAGCTTGTGAGTAGACACATCCTATTCTCACTCCTAAATCAAATTATCCTTTATGAGCATTAGCTATCTTTTTTAGATCATCATCAAAACATCTTGGGGATATCTCTTGCTCAAACATCAACATTCAAAAGACAGAATTCAAAATCTAAACATCAAACAAACATCAAACAAAGAAAACCCAAAGTACCTAGCATCACATCAAGATTTTCAATACAAATTCAAAACATCCATTCTGATCCATATATCATACACCTTTCATCTTCACATCTTTGATATTTTACACATCCTAGTTTTCTCTTTTATGGTTCAAACAAGATCACAACACAAGAGGAACATGGAGTTAAATCAAGAAACATCAACCACAAGTGATCTAAGCCAAAACATTCCAGAAATCCAAGACACACCACTTCCAGACCTCACTATCACTACACACGATCCACAAAAAGAGGTCTTGGTGGAAGACATCACACCAACAGAACTAAGTGAGGAAGAAGTTCTTGAGATGGTCAAACAACCAAAACTACAAAAGTTTCTTTGCGCAATGACTAAAATAAATCCATCAATTCTCAACATTGTTGAGGATGCACTTCTTGTACCAAATGACCAAAACACACTTCCACAATCAACCACTTCCATCACTGCCATAGAACCTACTATCAACAAGGATGATACCCTCTTCAACACGTATCAAAATCCACTTTACAACCCACTTGGATTTATCGATACATCTGAGGTTCCTTACGATACCACCTCATCATTTTACCTTGACAGGAAAGTGTCTGGACCTTTGGTACAAGCAAGCTCATCTGAAATAGAGAGACCTTACGGATTTGTCTCTTCATTTGCACAAGAAAATTTTCCACCCTTCAAATAATTCACACCTCCCACCATGTCAACACCATATTTTGGTTTAGGGATCTCCCATTTACCCAAACTTCCACCTTTCCCTAACATAAATCGCCCCATCCAAATCAATTCATCCAACCAAGGGGGTACATCACATCTTTCAAACACACCATCCACATCAAACCAATGCATGATAGCTAGTCAAAATACAGTCTCTCAAAGACCCACTATTTCGCTCATCTCTACCATTCCTACCACTTCACCTAGTCCCACCATTCCTATCACTTCACCCATCCCAAATGCACCTATCACCACATTCACTCCAACCACTACATCCACTATACCTCAAACTTCCACTACCCCCATCACACCCCTTACATCGCAACCTCCCACCACCACCATCGCTCTAATTGCATCTCAAACTCCCACCACTCCATCCAACACAATTCCGATCCCACCACCACCACCATTGCAACCAAGCCAAGTAAGCCATTACAATGCTACATTTAAAGCATACCAACAATTGCTCCAACAATATCAAACAATTCAGCAAGTTCCTATAGCCACACATGCTTCTCAAGCTTCACAGCAAAATCAAGCTCAAACATTGTTGCAACAACAACAAGCACAACAAGTGGCACAAGACCAAGCTTTGTTGCAACAACAATAACAAGCTACATAAGCTGCTCAAGTCACACAAGCCACACAAGCTGCTCAAGCTACAAAAGATGCCCAAGATGCCCAAGCACGAGCGCAAGCACAAGCATAGTACTTTGCACAACAACAAGAAGCCCAACAACGAGCATTGTGGGAACAACAACAAGCACAACAACAAGCGTTGTTGGAACAAAAAAAAGCGCAACAACAAGCACAAATCCTAGTGCAACAACAACAAAATGAACAACAATCATTGTTCATACAAAAGCAAGTAGAAGCCTACTTCGCCAGCCAGAACATATCAATACCATCAAACAATGCACCAAACAACCCATCCATCCAACCAATGATTCAAACACCCCAAAAAACCTTCATGCATGATCCATTGACCTATGATCATATTGAAAATTTCTCCACATCACCTAATGAGTTAGAGGACATATCTCAAAAATTTATTCCAAAGCATGATCAAAATCTTTCACCAAAGTCTAGCAATGGTCCTTTCCAAGACATATTAACACCCTTCGACCTCATGGTTACAGATACGGAAGGAACCCTGAACTCAACATTTGGGGATATTGAACCACTTACCATGTCTAATGAAAACATCCAAAAACCCTTTGTAAGAAATCCATCCTTTGAAGCTACCCCATGTCAAGAACCTGGTCCAAAGCATGTTGAGAGCAACCCTGAAATAAATCAAGATCAAGAATTCGTATCTACAAGATACTACAATGATCTAATGGATACTCTCCTATCTATGCAAGATGATCATATCCATACAGCACATAGTCCATCTACCCATGAGATGCTTTCTATAGATGGACACGTAGATGATCTTCATCTAGAACATGATTGTGTTACACAAAAAGAGTAGATTCTTAACTCCTACAATCAAATGGAGTTGTCAACATCAGGGTCGAATATGTCCCAAACTCAGATTGAGGACATCATGAATAAAGATATCCATCATTATCTGCCTAAGGAAACAAGTCGGATAGAACATCCAGAGTTAGCAGAGCAGCAAATTGAAACGTCACCTACAGTGGTCATTTATCAGAGAGTGCATTCTAAACAAGAGATCTTAGAATAGGCAGAATCAAAGCATGAAGGTACTACTTCCACAATACTGGGGGCAACTTCGTCTCAAGCAAATGTCAACATAGGGAGCACGAAGAGTCCTTATGATGAAACTGATGTCAATACTACAACCAGTCATGCCATGAATCTTCATCCACCTATTACCCCATCCACAAATTGGGACCAATGTCAAAAGAAATATTTGAATCAAAGTACGAAGAACGTTATCAAATCAAAAGAAACTGAGAAGCATAATGGACAAATCAAAAACATATGGATATGAAAGAATACAAAGAAAGATCATCCCTATCAAACTCCATTAGTCAAAGAAACTATGGGGAAAAATAAAAATGGGAAAAGTATCCATCAAAGATGTCCGTAAAAGAAAAAATAGGCTTCTCAAGTGACGTACAAAGTGTATCAAGTAGTTGGTCCTAATTCCACACACACTTCTATATCCACCCATCATTGCTCATCTTCCCAAGTTTGGAGAGTCAAAGGTTCCAAACTGTCAACCAATTCATCTCTTATTCCTAAACACACTCCATCCACGCCTCCACGCATAATATCCAATTCTTACATTGACCGTGTATTGGCAACGACCCTTCATCATAAGGATTCTGAAGGCACTTTATCGCGATGTGCACACCAAGACAGAGTTAACTCCAGTATCGACAAAGTAGATCAGGAATCGCAAAAGTTATATTCAACTACACATATCTTAGCAAAACAACTTCTTCAAGTAGGATACTGATGGCACATTATGATAGAAGCATCTACATCAGCAACACCAGGTGGTTCAACATAAATCTTTCAGAAAAAAACCAAAAAAACCAAAAAAAAATGAAAATCCAAAAAAATTAGAAAACGGATTGAAAATAGTAAAGAGAAAAATTGTCCTCTAGTGAAAACCACTATGGTGGCACTTTGGGCAATACCATGATGAAAACCTAGCAAACAGGCATCATGTGTAGAATCGAGCATCTATGTGCGCCAGTTCAGATGAAAGCATCGCATCCCATCCATAATAAATCGAGCATTCCATCCATCTTATCCATAATAAATCCATTCATCCACAAACCATCGATCCAATCCATTTTCATCCATCTGCATCCATAGTCCAAATTGTCTTGATCTTGATGAAATTTTGGGGCACGCTTTACACTTGCTTATGGTAAAACATCTTGACATGGGTCATTTTCATCGATCCTATCCTATGCTACATTATCTGAGCTATGAAGCATTATCCAAATGAGCATTCTGTATCTGAACACCTTATCTTATCGCAAGATAATCCTTGGAATCCTTTTGCATGCTTACCATATCCATACATCCCTATGCCTATCTGAGCATCCATCCATGGCATTCCATACATTGCTAGACATTGGGGGTAGATATTCACATCTTGCTTCAAGAATAAATCTTGATCTATATATTCTGACTTATGTGGCGATCCGAACATTGGAAAACATGAAACCAAATTGGTCAAAGCATTTGTGATCCAAAATCCAAATCACGAGCCCATGGCATATTTTGAGGAGAAGACATTTCTTATTAGTCTTCATCTTTCAGTGAATATCAATCCAAAAAATCAATATCAGTCACATCTAACACACCCTTCAAACATCGCATCAAATCATTTGAACAAATTTTGTTCCAAAATCAAGCTTCATCAAACATGGTCAAACAAATCCAATCAAAACATCATCATCTTGGGGATATTTTTTCCCAATCCTTGTGTTGCTTAACACTATCCTTGCATTGTCGTGTATCCTCGACAATGTTATCATTATCAATCTTGATCAATCAAATCCTTGCATTGTTGTGCATCCTCAACAATGTCATCATCATCATCAATCCATCAATTTGATCAATCAACCTTAGCTTGGTTTTCAACAAAATACCAAAACAAAGCATTGATATCATCACACATGTCCATATCCAAATCGTCAAAATAATGCAAAAATCCAAAAAAAACATTCAAAACATATCAAAATCCAAAAAAAAGTCAAAAAGTCAGTCAAAAAGTCAAAAACAGAGTTGTCTTGTCGAACTACATCATCTCTGAGCTTGAACGTAGGCAAGGTTGATCTTCGATTATCCCTCGAGACATTTAGGTCAGTCCTATAGAAGTCTGTCATAATAAAACTGACATTTCATCATGTATATCTTCATTTGTAAATTAGTCAAGTTGTCAGTCGAACTACGTGGTCTTTGCATGTATAATGTAGGCAAGGCTAATCTGTTGATCAGCCCCCAAGGCCCCTAGGATAGGTCTTTAGGTTAGTCTCTTGGTCAAAATCTCAGAAAATCTCAAAACATTGGAAAATTGAAAATCAAAACATTTGAAAATCTCAAAAATACCAAAAACAGCCTCAAAACATTGCAAAACTCCAAAAACATCCAAATATTTGAAAAAATCCATCCGCCTCATCTTTCTTACACTCGCAATAATCAATCATCCATAATAAATCATCATCACCCTCAACCTTTGGTAAAACAGTTGGAAACAAGTCTAGCAGTCAAATGTGAAAACCTAAACTGTCAAAATCTCAAGTATAGGTCAGTCAACAAGCAAGTTGGTCAACTCTTTTCTTATCAATGGCATATAAATCATAAATCAATTTCATCATCATTTGATAAAAGCATGTCCTAGGATCCGTTCTGACAATGGGCACTTTTATCAAACCAACCACTTTGGGTAAACAAAATGATGTGTCATTAACATGTCCTAGGATCCGTTTGACAATGGACATTATCTTTTGGCAATAAGTTTTGGCTCCCATCTTTCGAAACATCATTTCTCTTGGCTAACGGTACGAAGAACATTAGTTTGTTTGCTCACTTACTTTATTTTGTTTGTTTTATCTCATTGTGCTCATTCCAAGGACCTCTCAATGATGTCCGAACGAAGGATTTAGAGAGATAGGAATGGGGCAACGATCATTATCTTTTATCTGTTGTGCTTGTTGGATATCTTTGTAATATAACATTGGTCATGCGTGCTTTTGTTTAGTTTGTAGCGAGCATGTTTTAAGTTTCTTATTGACCACATAGAAAGGCTCGCCTTCCTATGTTTTGGTCTAAGATATTTGAAATATTTGAACTATTTTCTAGACAGGTTCCATATGTCAGGTGTGAACAAGAATACTCCTATCTGATTTGTCGAGTCAAAATCCATCACACTAGGTACACCATCCTGGTTCTTGATACCTTGATGCATCGTACTACATGTATTATCAAACATAAGGAAATTCTCCCTTTGAAAATCCCAACTCCACGGCAAGTAGTCATCATCATTTGCATGATCATCTCATTCTTTCATTCTTCTATCACATTCTTCTATCTTTACTAACATTTCTATCCCAGTTGGTACATGAAGCTACCCACAGCTAATGAATGTCCATTCATCTACATCAACCACTCCTCTCGCATTTTATCGTGATTTTGATTGGCAATTGGCATTCCCATTCAACATCTCGAGGGGGCAATATACCAGTGCAATTCTTCTCACTGGGGCAATAGTGGGGCATCTGAAAAATCAGAATTTTTTTTATTTTGAACATGACAAGATCATTCTTTGAATCAATGCAACAAGTACATTGCTTCAAAGAGGGGAAAAATGTAGACACGCAAAATGTACAAGTTGACATTGCGCATCTAAGTCTGACTACCGACATCATTTCATCCTAAATCATTCCCCGACCTAACCATTTAATTAAATATCTTTATTTGATTAAATTCATTTGTTTTCTTCTCTTAATTAAACAAATCATGTGTTTAATTAAGTCTCTTAAATCATTCTCCATCTTTTTAATTAAATAATTAATTTTATTTAATTAATTAAATCTCTAAAGTCTATCTATTAAATTGAATAAATTAAAATCTTATTTAATTTAATCTTACTTCAATCTCTTTAATTAAATAATCAAAACATGTTTATTTAATTAAACTCATTCAATCATTTCCTCTCTTATTTGATTTAAATTAATCCAAAAATCTAAGTCAAAATAATTCAACTCACCTAATCATCATTAAACTAACATAATCATCATTTATTTAATCTAACCATGATTAAATACTAATCTCACCCACTTGCATCCTCTAGCTTTTCCCACTTGCACAAATAAATCAATTTATTGATTTATTAAATCTTCATTTTCCCTCAACAAAGCATCTTTTGGAGGAATATTCTTCTATTTCAAATTCAAAATTTGAATGACATGTCCTTCCAACATGTCATTCACCCTCTCTTACAAGTCCTTCCAACAAGGCATGTACTTCTTACATGTCCTTGTCTTGAGCCAAGGGCATTTAATGCATTTTTCTTTCCCCCTCTTACATGTCTTTTCTCAAAATTCAAATTCAAAAATGCATTTATTGGCACATTTGTCAAAACTTGCTCATTCCTCATCCAATCACATTTGGACAAGTGGCATTTTTCCATTGGCCAAATCTTTGTCCCACATTGCTCTATTTTGGCTTTGTTTCCATTTCAACATTCTATAAATAGAATGTTTCACCATGCATTTCATCATCCACAATTATGCAAAGTTATTATGCACAAATATCTCTCAAATTCCATCCATCTTCTTAACTAGTTTATTGCAGATTTTGGAGCTCATTGAGGGACTTATCAAGTGGATCAATCATCTGCAATCAACATTTTCATTCAAGGAGTTGGGAAAGGGAAAATCTCCACACACCTATTTGCACCAACTCCCCCATGAGATCAAGTGTTTGCATGCTAAATTAGGATTTCATATTTCCATTATGTTCTTCATTGTTTTCTTTGTTCTATTTCCTGTTTTTAGCTTTGCGAATGGATTTCATGGGGAATCCTTGTTCATGCTTACAAAATAACTCTCTAACGTTGTTTGTTGTTGTGTTTTTGTAGGCACTTTGAATTAGGGGCTCACACTCGTATTCAAGATAATATAAGCCTTAAATTGAGGAAATGGGAATATATCCCCATCCCCTTATAAAGGGATCATATTAATTTAAAATAGGAAAATGTACAGGATCAATTTAATTGTTACTAGAATTTTAGAAAGGTAATTTTCTCTTTTGTCTTTTTTTTATATATTATTATTAGTTTCATATAGAAAGTAAATCAATATGTGAAGGAATGATATTTTTAATTTTATATGATAATTATTATTTCCACAATTTTGAATTTATTTAGTTTAATTATATCTGGGATAATTATCATTCTTATATATAAGAGGTTAAATAATCAATTAATAAATATTAATTAAGTAAAAATATATGTATATATAGTAATATTGTATAGTGAAGCTTTAACCCTAGGGATTGAGAATAGTTACTTCTTGGATAATAGAGTTTGCTTGAAGTATCAATGTATAACCTTTTATGTTGATCAAGTAAATAGCTTATTTTAATGTCGAAGGCAGTGCAACCTTTAGTTTGAGATCATGTTTTAAATTGCTATTGCTCATTTGATTGTCATCATGTCTCTCTCTTGGATGAATTGGCAATAGGCTTAGCTATTGGTTATTGTGTTTGAACTTGTATTAAGATGATAATATTTTAAAAGAGTTGGCTACTAATTTCATTGTGATATTGTCTCTTTTACTTTGCACTGGTCGATTTGTGATTATGAAACTTATATAGTCATTTTGTGATCCCATGATGTGAATCTTCCTTTTGTGATAATTTTGTTGAGGAAAATTTATGCAATGACCCTGTAGTCATATTTTGAGATGGTTGGGGAACCCAAGTATTTACATACCCTCCATTTGAGCACAAATGAATATTTGTGTCATAGAATCCCTTGCTTTTCATTTGTATTCCTTTGGAAGTAGTCACCTTGTAAGTGGTCGATGAGATTGTTGTATGTTATGTTTTGGTTAACCTTGTGGTTTGGCCTTGTGATTGTTTTTCTTTTTGTGGGTCCTTTCTTGTCATCTCCTAGCACAGGAGGTGGGCCTTCAGGTCCACATGGTTTGGTAGAACGTGCTATGCACCCCATTGGGTCCCCAATTTGAGTTCATGTTGATGCAGTTAGTCCCTGACTCTACCTCAGTTCTTTTGTACCATGATCCATTATGTAACCTTGTATTGGATGTATCTTTTTCTCTACACAATAGGATGCATATGAACTCTTGAAGTAATGTAAGTTACTCTTGAAGTAATGTAATGCACTCCTAAAGTGATGTAATGTACTCTTAAAAATGGTTGTAATGTATTATTCTATCTTTTTAAACCTTATGTGATAGCCATTATCTGATATGTTGTATTTGTGGAAATATGCTTCACCATTGTATTATGGATCTGTGAATTGAATTCTTATAAAATGGTGTATTGTTTTATTCGCATGTGATTATTAATGATTGTATGTTATCATTATATAGTCTCGATTTTCATTTGCTTTCATTTGATTAAGTTTCAGAATTGTAATGACCATCTTGTGTACCCAAAAGGGCGTGGATGAATTAGTAAATGTACAATTGATTTCATGAAACAAATGTATAAGCTTATCTTACACAATGTTTTTATTTCAAAAAAAAAAAATAGTGCGACATTATGTTGTCCTTTGGGATTCACTCGGCGGGGCGTTATAGAGAGCTTTGATGGAAGAATATCTAGAGTATTGGGGATTTGATGTAGAGAAAGCTTATAAGAATCCCTATACTCCTACAAATGGTTTGAGCACACATGAATAAATTAGAGAACATGAAGTGAATAACAAGGAAAAGTTCATCTTGAAGAATAGTTTGGTCTATTTCAAGTTGATTAAGGTTCATAATTTGAAGATAGCTAAGGAAGTATGGGATTCTTTATAAAGAGCGCACGATAGTGATGAAAGGGTGAAAGAGGAAAAATTACAAAATTTGGAAACATAGTTTGATCTTCTACATATTACCGAAGATGATAATGTTAAATCCTATGTATAGAGATTGAATGAGGTAGTGGTTGGAATGAAATCTCTTGGTGCTACTATAGATGAAACCAAAATTGTACAAAAGATTATTAGAACTCTTCTAAAGCTTACAGTGAAAAAGTGAGTGCCATTGAGTAGACTATAGATTACAAGACTTTTACTAAGGATTTATTGTTAGGATTTTTGACATCTTATCAAATGAGGAAGTTGAATCTAAGAAGTGGAGGAAAAATAGAGACTACTTTTAAAGCTACAAAAACTGAAGATCTAGATGTAGAGAGCTTTGAAGAAATTGAGGCTAGCTTTGTAAGAAGATTGAGAAAAGGCTTTGGTAAGTATGAAGGAAAATTTCCCTTTAAGTGATTTAGTTGTGGAGAAATTGGTCACTATGCTACAAAGTGTCTGAAAAGAGCTAAAAGGAATAAACAAAGATATGAGAAAGAAAGGAAAGGAAAGAAGATTAACAAAGCTTACTATGTTAATGACAATGCTAGTATTTCAGATGAAGATTCAAAATATGAAGATCTAGATAAAAATGAATGCTTGTTTTTGATGATTAAATATGAACGTACTTCTACTACTTTAGAAAGATAGTCAAAGGAAAGTCCTCCAGAGAAGGAGAAAGAGAAGGAGAAGGAGAGAAATGAAGGTATAGCTATCTTTTCCCTACATGTTAAACATGAAAAGAATTTTTGGGTAGTGGATAGTGGTTGTTCACATCACATGACTGGTGAAAAGTGTAAGCTTGTGGAAATTGAAAAATATGATGGAGGTCTGGTTATGTTTGGAGATGATATTGGTGCTAAAATCTGTGGGAAAGGTTCAGTAAGTTTTGATGGAAAGCATCATACTGATGATGTCTACTCTATGAAGGGTTTGAGGCATAATTTGGTGAGCATTGGTCAAACGTGTATAAAGGGATATGATCTTGTGTTTAAGGATGGGAAGTGTGAGATCTGGAAAGGATCAAGAACATTGATTACTACAGGAAAGAAATTTGAAGGGAATATTTATCAGCTTAAAGGTGTTGATGGACAATGTTTTATGATTCAGATAAATGATAGCTAGTTATGGTATAGGAGAATATGTCACATGAATTTTAATAGCTTTGAAAGGATTAGTACTATTCAAGTCATGAGAGATCTACCGAGAATTACAAATCCTATAAATGCTATATGTAGGAATTTCTAGTTTGGGAAGTAGACAATAAATCATTACAAATTAAGAGAACAATCTACTACTAGATTGTTGGATTTGGTTCATATAGATCTTTGTGGTCCCATGAGAGTGTGAAGTCTACTTGGTGAAAGGTAATTTATTATTTTAATTGATGATTATTCTACATATACTTGGGTTACATTTTTAAGAGAAAAATTAGAAGCATTAGATAGATTCAAAGCATTCAAGGCTATGGTGAACTTGAAGATAAAATGCTTGAGATCTGCAAAAGGTTGTGAGTTTACCTCCCATGAGTTTAATATGTTTTGTGAAGTGAATGGAATAAAGAGAAAGTTATCAACTCCAAGAACTCATCAACAAAATGGACTTGTTGAAAGGAAAAATAGAACAATTCAAGAAGTTGCTAGGTTAATGATCACTAAAGAAAGATTACATGATGTTTATTGGAAAGAGGCTATTCACACTACTTTGTATGTATTCAATTGAGTTCAAGAAAGAGAAAATAGTACAATGACTCCCTATGAGCTATGGCATGAAAGAATTTGTACAGTTAAATATTTCAGGGTATTTGAAAGCAAATGCTATATCAAAAGAGATGAGGAAAAATTGGGAAAGTTTGATGCAAGAAGTGATGAAGGAATATTTCTTGGTTACTCTACTAAAAGAAAGTCATATAGATGTTTCAACAAAATATTTAGGAATATTGTGGAGAGCTTGAATGTGAAGGTTGATGAAATAGTGAAGAATTCAATTGATATTGATGGATATGTGTCTGATGAACATGATTATGTGAGAATAGAAGAAATTGTGGAAGAACATGAGAGAGATGAGTGTAAAGAGTAGAATGAAAGAGAAAATGATGCTCCAATAATGTCCCTTAGAACACCAAAATATGTATAGTGAAATCATTCAAAAAGTTAGATTATTGGAGACAAGACAAAATGTGCATTGACTAGAAGGAAAGTTGTTGCTGAAGTAAATTTGTGCTTATTATGTAAAATTGAGCTAAAGTTAGTAAGTAAAGCTTGTGAGTATGAACATTGGAAGGAAGCAATGAAAGAAGAAATTTTGTAGATTGAAAATAATCAAACTTTGGAATTGGTCCCAGGACTGATTGACAAAAGTATTATTGGATCAAAATGGGTATTCAAAAATAGGCTAAATGAGAATAGGAAAGTTGTTAGAAACAAATCAAGGCTTGTGTGTAAAGGATACTCACAAGTGGAAGGTATAGATTTTCAAGAGACTTTTTCCTTGGTAGCAAGAATGGAAGCAATAAGGATATTCCTAGCATTAGTTGCTTATAAAAAAATTCAAATTCTATTAGATGGATGTCAAGTCAGCATTTTTGAATGGTGAATTAGATGAAGAGGTCTACATGGAACAACCAGAAGGATTTCAATTAATAGATCAATCAGATATGGTGTGTAGATTGAAGAAAGCTTTATATGGACTAAAGCAAGCTCCTAGAGCCTGATATGCAAGGTTAGATATGTACTTGTATCTACAAGGATTTAACAAAGGTACAAAAAATAGTAATTTGTATTTAAAGATTAAAAATGAAAAAATAATTGATTGTAGTTGTATATGTTGATGACATTATCTATGTTTGGTGAGATGAATTTTTTTCTTGGGCTATAGATTAATCAAATAGAGAAAGGAATTTTCATTTTGCAATCTAAGTATGTGAGAGAAATGCTGAGAAAATTTGGGATGGATAGTTCCAAATTAGTAAGTACTCCTATGGTGACTAGATGCAAGTTGGGAAAAGATGATGAGTCACCTAAGACTGATTAGAGAAAGTATAGATCTATGACTAGTGAACTACTATATTTTACTACTACTAGGCTAGATATTATGCATGAAGTTTGTCTTGTAGCTATATTTCAAGAAGATCTGAAGGAAACACATGTTACTACATAGCTAAAAGAATATTCAGATATTTAAAAGGCACTCTGAATTATAGATTATATTATCCTAAAGATATTGATTTTACACTTAGTGCTTATACAGATGCAAATTGGGTCAAAAGTATAGATAACATAAAGAGTACATGTGGTGGTGCATTCATTCTTGGATGTAGATTAGTGGCATGGTTGAGTAAAAGGAAAGATTCAATCTCTTTGTCTACTACTGAAGCTGAGTATATTGTTGTTGCATTGTGTTGTACACAAGTTTTATAGATGAAACATGATTTAAAAGATATCATGGTGCTACATGATGATCCTATTTCTATCTTCTATGATAACAAAAGCACAATTAACATTCTAAAGAATCATGTGATGCACTTGTTGCCAAATTTTCACCCTCAGGCTCAATCAGGCAAGGCATCTATATTGCAGGTGTTCATAATGGCCAAATGGGATTTCTCCATTGAGGATTATTTCATGCATCTTGTTGGAACTTGAAAATTTTGATGTTTTTTACATATGTTTTCATTCATAATTTTCCAAATAAGTGCCCTCTTGAACACTTTCTGCCCATATTTTACTATGTTGCATCATATGTTCCCTTGGGTCTTGCATTTTCTATATTCTGGTTCCTATTGGCGTAGGTCCATGACTATTTCCCTTACTCATGTTATGTTTTTTGCTTGCATGAGTTTGTGTTTCCTATCGACAAGACTCATACGATGTCATGGCAATCACAGTCTTCTGCATTCTTCATTCGGTAGGACGTTTCTATTGTTTTGGCGACCGTGAAGGCTTCTATCGACATATGTCTTAGCTGTCGGGGTTGCGTCTTACCAATCTCAATATGTCTCCTTGACTATGTATATGGTGGTTCATCGGCAGAGCTAGGTGATATTGGCATTATGTCTCAGCAAGGTTTTCTTGTCTCGCTGACTAGAGAAACATAGAACATCGTATTAGGATGAGTTAATGTTTTTATGGGGATGTCATGGCGATCTTCATATGTCTTACCGACTTTACATAGGTTCCCTTTGGTATGAGTTCTAAAGCTTGATAAGACTCTCATCGATATATCCATGCTATGCTGATAGCTTCAAATGACATAATCGCATCAGCGAGACACTTTTAGTGTCTCACCGAGATGCGATTCTTTTCAAAAGAGTTTCGACCGCTTTCAAAGCCTACGTGGAATACGCTTGACCAACCAGGAGGAGTTGAGGTGAACTGTGGCAGTCTAATCAGAATGAATAATGTCAATGGGATGAATGCGACACATATTTGTGGTGAGCTCAAGGCATTCAAGGCGCTCAGCTGAAGTGGTTCGAACAAGACACGAAGATAGAGGATTAAATGCAGTAGCTGCAAAGATCTGAGGGCTTCTTCGAGAATGTTTCTTCATTGACACCAACAACAGGGACATGCAGGGATGCAACATTAAATTTGATCAAATATCTAAGGGCAGATCTTTTCTGAGCCCCGATATTTTTGTAAGCCCTAAGGGGCCGTCACAGTTAGTATATAAGGCATTTTTTTTCCTTTTTGTAGATAGTTGGAGTTAGGCATTGAAGGGAGTTAGTGATTTTTTTCATCAATCCTTTGTCAATTAATGTATTTTTTTGTAACTCAACTGGAATCCTAAATACAATGCAGAGTTTACCTTGGAAGCTAGTGTTCATGTTTGTACTATTCTCATTTCTATATCTTTATTTTGATTATGCAAGTCTTTATCTGTGTTTCTTTATAATTCTGTACTTATGTCTTAAGGTTGTGAAATTGATCTTTCCTTCCCAAGATGTGTATGTAGGCCAAACCTATTAGGAATAAAGCATTAAATCTAAAAGAAGTTGTTCTGAGTGTGTGAAGCAATAGAATTTAAACTTTCAAGTGTATGTTCTTCCTATGTTCATTTCATGATTTCTCATTAATATGGTGTATCACAGGTTTAGTTCCATTTTCATGAACTTTCCTTCTCCCTTTCCCTTCAAAGAAGTAGTAGTTTAGGTGACACCAAAGGAAGCCAGCCTTCTCCGTAGGTTCACTCCAATCTTAGGATCAAATGTTTCACTAGAAAGCTCAGTTTTTACAACTTTGCATAGGGTGCATTTCTAGGTGATAACAGTTTCTGGAATGCCCGGTGGGACTAAAACTAGATTGAACTGTCGGTTTAGTATGCAACTAGTGAATTTAAGACCTTATAGAGGTCCTTTGGCATACTTGGTGACTCCATAAGGAAGAATAACCCTAGAAAATCAATACCTTCTATAGTTTATGAGAAAATTTCAGACAAGAGGTAGATCAGGTCCCTTCGAATATTTGCAGCTGTCACCACCAAGAAGAAAAGGCAAAGCAACAGAAAAGAGAGGAACAATAGTTATATATTCTAGAAGAACTTAGTCCACTCCTCCGTCTGTAGGGTCTCATCTTGCTCCACCCAAAAATCCACTTTTGATACCTCCAATGGCCGCTCCAAGGAATCAACCCTTCATTGCTTTCAATAGAGGGAGTCCCTTGAACCTGGCACAACACAATGATATCCCAATGGCAGCCTTGAAGAGCTTGCCAACTTTCATGGGAGAAGAAAAAACTACTCCAATTGAACACATTCGAGATGTGGCTTCACTATGTGGAGTCCATCACATAACCCAGGAGGACATAGCAGTGAGATTACTAGCTACTTCACTGAAAGGAAGAGTTGTGCAGTGGTATAGGAGCCTACTAGTTAGTTCAATTGTGACATGGGATGAATTTGGAGACAAGTTGCATAAGTAATTTCAAGACAGGTCTGACAACTTGTCTCTATTGGAGCAATTGACCACAATGAAGAGGGCTCCACAAGAGCAGATGAATGACTTCAACTTCAGATTTCAAAGAACTTGGGATAGAATCCCTATAATGGTGAGGCCACCTCCAAAATACACTTTTTTATATTTCTTAAGAGCTCTTAACAGCGACATAGATGTTATGATTCAGTCAATGGGAGGGGTATCTCTACTAGATGCCTTTGAAATAGCTATCAAAGCTGAAAACAACTTGATACAAGTAGGAAAACTCGCTCCTAGGCCACCAATGCCAATATTTCCAAAAATTCATGCAAACATTGCTTTGCAAATACCTCCCTTCACACCTCTACTAGCTGTACCAATGTTGCCAGCTGTTGTTCTAGCAGTTGATAGACAAGAGAGTGTTGCTTCAGGCTCATCATAGGAGCTACAAGAGATCAAAAGTCTTTTATAGACTTTTGGCAACAAGTTGGTGAACTTGGAGAAATAGCAGACCTATTCTAGGCCTTATCAACAGTAGAATTAGGCCTCAAGCTAGCCTTTTCAAGGTCAACAACAACAATTCTAGGTGAATAGACAACAGTATCAAGGAAACTATCAAGGCACATGACAAAATGTAAACACAAGGCCTTTTCCGGCCTATAATCCAGCTTCGATTAGTGCTGTCAAAGAGCTCGTCCCTATTCAAAACAATCTGGCTGCTGATTATCAATGGTGTTATCCATGTAATCAGCCACATATTCAAGCTACATGCTCTAATGGTGTCATCAATCATGCTCTGATGGTGCAAAATGTTGTAGGCACACAAGGTTTTCCTAAGGAGGGTTATCTACAATAATAGGATTAGCCTGGAGATGATTCAACCCTCCTGAATTGGCAAAGAGAAGAATTTTGTGGAGTAAACTAGAACAACACATTTGTTGCTGCTAATACTAGAGCCAAGAAGAGGGCTTTCAAGGTAGAACAAGTAGCGAATAAGGATAAAGGAGCTGCTGATTCATCAAATTAGCAAGTACCACGCACTTTGCAATGAGGTCTCGACACTAGTAAGGAGCAATCTTTGCATGCTACATCCTCAAGTCAAGTGCAACTTGACCATGTTGTTGCAAAGACGTAGCTAAAGGTAAACATATCTGCACCTTTCAACATTGTTGAAAGTATGAAAAAAATGAATGTTTCAATTTTGATATGGGATTCTTTAATAATCCCTGGTCAAATCAATTTGTTACAGTCAGCCTTATCAGGTCCAGTTAGTTTGAATCCTCCAAATAAAGCCTCTTTAGGCCAAACAAGGTTAGTCTTAACCAATGCACCTTTGGATAGTACCCCACAAGAAAGTGATGGTGTCAAGCCCCCTCCTTTCTATGTTTCCTTAATAGTGGGGAATAAATTAGTGCACAATTGCATGGTTGATAGCGGAGCTAGCAGTTCATTAATGCCAAAAAAGATTGCAGACCAGCTAGGTTTGCAATACCAGCCATTAGAAAAGGGAGTACTTCAATTAGATGGAACAACAGTAAACACTATAGGTGTTATTAAAAATTTGAATCTCACACTGCATGCCTGTCCCAACTTTTCAGTTCTACAGGATGTGTTTGTCATAGATTTGCCACCATTTTTTGCTTTATGCCTATCTAGAGACTTCACAGCTAAAATTGGAGGGTATTTGTCTTCAGATTGGTCCCATATGCTTCCTAGGACTAGGTATGGTACTAAGGTAACCATAACTTCTGAGTCCCTTGCCAAGGATCACATCGAACCCTATGTGCCATCTCCTATAAATGTTAACTTTATTGTTTTAGAGGATGCTGAACTTGCTGTAGCACAAGAGTTACAAACTGAGAGTGTACTTGAGGTGCTCCTGAATGAATGGGTAGTTGAGAACATGGTTGACAATCCAAATGAGCTTATTCAAGATGCTGGCCTGGGCAATTATATATTGCATGAAGCTGGGATAGAAATGCCAAATCTTGAGAGGAGTACAAAAGGTTAGCTCAAGCAGTAGAATGAATTATGGGAGATGTATTTTGATGGTTCAAGAAGCAAAAATGGCACTGCATGAGGTGCAATGCTTGTATCTCTGCAAGGTGATAAGTACTATGATGCTTTTCGCTTTGCTTTTGCATGCTCCAACAACACTGCTGAATATGAGGGCCTGGTTGAAGTTCTTGAGTGGGCAAGGAAGAGAGGAATAACCCACTTGAAAGTGCATGGAGATAGCGAATTAGTTGTTAATCAAGTAAGGGGCCTGAATGTGGCTAAAAATAACACACTGAAGTCTTATAGAAACAGAATGTGGAACATGCTTAAGGAAGTTGATGCCTTTAATTTAGTATCTATTCCAAGGAATCAAAACAAGCATGATGATAGGCTTGCAGCCATTGGGGCACAATTTGATATTCCAAGTGACGTTAGAAAAGAGAAAGTGCAGCAGTATGTGAAGGTTGTAGTCAGGCCATCAATTCCTGATAACAACATTCACTGGCAAGTCTTTGACAGTGATGAACAGATCCTTTCTTTCCTACTAGAAGAAGATCAGTTCTCCATGGTGAATCAAGCAAAAATCAAGTAGCAGTATGGTGATCAAGTCATACAGCTAAAGACAAATAAATTACCCAAAGGCCTTGTTACCTTAGAGTCGATTTTTAGTACTAATGATCAACTTAAAAAGGGTAAAGTTGGCTTGCAGATCAAACAAGAACACTATGAAGAGCTGGATATTTTCAAAGGTAAGCTCCTTAAGATAGGAAAAATTTGTTCACCTAAAGATAAACAAGCTTTTGGTTCTTTATGTCAAGAATTCTATGATTTCTTTGCTTGAGAATATTTGGATTTGAAAGGGTTTTATCCCCACATTGCTTAGCACACAATTGAGTTAGAGTTTGATGCTAAGCCAGTAAGATATAAACAAAGGCCCTTGAATCCTAAACTTGAGCCCCTAATGATTAAAGAGCTGACTAAACTAGTTGAAGGGGGTATTGTCTTCCCTATCAAGCACACTTCACGGGTTTCTAATCTTATACCAGTTAGAAAGAAAAGTGGTGAGATAAGGCTCTATGTAGACTTTAGGGATCTTAACCGATCCTCTCTGAAAGACCACTACCCACTATCCTCCATGGAACAAATCTTACAAGAAGTTGTTGGCTCTAAAATATTTTCCTTATTGGATGGTTTTCCAGGCTATAATCAAGTACTGGTTAAAGAGGAAGATCATTTTAAAACCGCTTTCACAACTAAGTGGGGCACCATGGAATACAAAAGGATGCCTTTTGGTTTATCCAATGTTGGTGCCACATTTTAGAGGGCTATGGACATGGCATTTCAAAGCTTGATCAACAAGATTATACTAATTTATTTGGATGACATTACATTTTATTGTCAAGAGAGTTTGGTATCTCCCTCAATCCAAAGAAGAGTATCTTTGTTGTCCATGAAGGGAAACTATTAGGACACTTAGTGTCAAAGCAAGGAATCACTATTGACCCTAAAAGAGTCAGAGCCATACTTGAGTTGTTGATGCCTAATCACAAGAAGGGTCTATAGAGCTTTCTTGGACAAATCAAATTTCTGAGAAGGTTCATCCCAGATGTGGTGAACCTGCTACAACCTTTAACAACCATGTTAAAGAAGAATGCAGTCTTCAATTGGACAAAGGAGGCAAAGCACAGTTTTGGAGGAATCAAGGAGGCATTAGCATCTACTCTGACATTGGTAAACCCAGACTTCTCTAAAGACTTCATTTTATATACTTTTGGTAGTAGTGGTTCAATCTCTGCTATGCTAGTTTAGAAGAATAGTGACAATTTGGAACAACCCATAGCCTTCTTTAGCCAAATACTTGTTGATTACAAAGAAAGGTATACATTTGTTGAAAAGCACGTTCTCTCTATGATTAGAAGTCTGAAGAAGTTTAAACCTTTTCTTTCAAACAATAAGGTTCATATTCTGGTTGCACACTCAAGTGTGAAGGAATTTTTGTTGAATAAGGATCTGAATGAGAAAAGAGTAGGGTGGATCACTAAGGTCATGGAGTACGATGTAGATACTAAGATCACAAAACTAGTTAGAGGTAAAGGTCTTTGTGAGCAGCTTGTTTCAGGGTTGAATAGTAAAAATGAATTAGAAAAGTATGTCATACTTGCTAATATAGATGGACTTCACAATGTTCAAGATGATGTACCTATGGGGGTGACTAATTGGGTTCAAGATATGACCCATTTTTTGTAGACTGGTGAGTGTCCACCAGGTTTAAACAGGGCTAAAAGAAGATACTTCAGACTATAGTCCATACCATATGCGCTGATGGGCAATGTTCTTTTTAAAAAAAATTTGAATAGTGTCCTATTAAGATGCATTCACAGTGATCAAATTGAAAAAGTGCTTCATGAGTTTCATGATGGAGCCACAGGAGGTCACTTTGCTCCTAGAACTATTGCCTAGAAAATCATGAGAGCTGGTTACTACTAGCCTAGCTTGTTCAAGAATGCATATTCCTGGTCAAGAAAGTGCATCAAATGTGCTCTATTTTCAGGAAAGGAAAAGCTGCCTGCTATGCCCCTACATCCAATTCAAGTAGAACAACCCTTCATGAGATGGGGCATTGATTTTATTGGGCCAATAAATCCACCTTCCAGTGCTGGTCACAAATGGGTACTTATAGCCACTGACTATTTTACAAGGTGGATAGAAGTGGTTACATTGAAGGAAGCAAAAGAATCTTCAATTTTGAACTTCTATGAAGATATAGTCACTAGATTTGGAGTTCTTGAATCCATCATATCTGATAATACTTTGGCATTCACGGGCCTAAGAGTAAATAATTGGGCCATTAAACATGGCATTCATTTGAACACATCCTCAAATTATTACCCTCAAGGTAATGGTTTAGCTGAGAGTACCAATAAGAATCTCATCAGGATTATCAAGAGAACAATGGAGGATAATCAAAAAGCCTGACACATCAAACTAAAGTATGCACTGTGGATAGATAGGGTTACTCCTAAGAGGTCTATTGCTAACTCACCATACATGTTAGTCTATGGCAGAGAGACAAGATTGACTTTGTCTGTAGAGCTTCTAGCTCTTGATATTGTTCGCCAGTTGGAGATGTTTGAGGAGCAAGACATCATGTCTGTGAGGTATGCAAAGCTCACAGAACTCAAATAACCAAGGGACAGAGCAATGAAAGCTTTGGAGTATCATCAGCTCCAAACAAAAATAAATTTTGACAAGAAGGCTATAGAAAAAAATTTCAAGGTAGGAGACCTCGTGCTCAAATGGGACGTTCTGAAAAGCAGGCCAAGCCATCACACCAAGTTTGACAACATGTGGATGGGCCCATTCCTTGTCAGAAATTGTAAGGAGCACAATGCTTATCAGCTGGCTACAACAGACAGGGAAGTGCTTCCTATCCCAGTCAATGGGATACACCTTAAGCCCTACTTCCAAATCTTATGGGGTTCCCCTTTTGTACATATTTGGTAAGGTTTTTATGTTTTCAATAAGTGCTTCTGCATTGTAGCTCGTTTATTTTCTGCTTTTCTCCCTTCCCTAAATGCCTTTTAGCACAGTAGTTGTTTTCATTTCAGTTCTCCTTGCATCGTTTTGAAAACTTGTTGTGTCATGTGGATCTCAAGAGAGTTGCGGCCACATGCAAAAATGACATTTTTATTTGTTTTCGGTTTCTCCTGACGACTCCATGCCCAATGGATAAGCCTAGACTATTGGTCTTCATGTTTAGCAGGAAAACATCCAATAGAGGTCACCAAAAATGTTGCCAAATTTTCACCCTCAGGCTCAATCAGGCAATCCATCTATGTTGCAAGTGTTCATAAGGGCCAAATGGGATTTCTCCATTGAGGATTATTTCATGCATCTTGTTGGAACTGTAAAAATCTGATGTTTTTTACTAATGTTTTCATTCATAATTTTTGAAATAAGTGCCCTCTTGAACACTTTCTACCCATATTTTACTATGTTGCATCATATGTTCCCTTGGGTCTTGCATTTTTTGTATTTTGGTTTCTATCGGCATAGGTTTGTGACTGTTTCCCCAACTCATGTTACATTTTCTCCTTGCATGAGTCTATGTTGCCTCTCAACAAGACTCATCCGATGTCATGGCAATCACAGGTCTTTTTCATTCTTCATTTGGTAGGACGTTTCTATTGTTTTGGTGACCATGGAGGCTTCTATCGGCATATATGTTAGCTGTCGGGGTTGCGTCTTACCAATCTCAACATGTCTCCCCGACTATGTATATGGTGGTTCATCGACGGAGCTAGGCAATATCGGCATTATTTCTCAGCGAGGTTTTCTTGTCTCACCGACTAGAGAAATAGAGTACATCGTATCAGCATGAGTTAATGTTTTCGTGGGGATGTCATGGTGATCTTCATATGTCTTACCGACTTTACATAGGTTCCCTTCGATATGAGTTTTGAAGCTCGATAAGACTCTCATTGATATATCCATGCTATGTCGATAGCTTCAGATGACATCATCGCATCGGCGAGACACTTTTAGTGTCTCGTCGAAATGTGATTCTTTTCAAAAGAGCTTTGACCACCTGCAAAGCTTGCATGGAATACACTCGACCAACCGGGAGGAGCTGAGGTGAACTGTGGTAGTCTGATCAGAATGAAGAATGTCAACATAATGAATGTGACACATATTTGTGGCGAGCTTAGGGCATTCAAGATGCTCAGCCGAAGTGGTTCGAACAAGACACGAAGACAGAGGATTAAATGCAGTAGTTACGAAGATCTGAGGGCTTCTTCGAGAATTTTTCTTCACTGACACCAACAATAGGGACACACAGGGATGCAACATTTAATTTGATCAAATATCTAAGGGCAGATCTTTTCTGAGCCCTGATATTTTTATAATCCCTAAGGGGCCATCACAGTTTGTATATAAGGCATTTTTTGCCTTTTTGTAGATAGTTGGAGTTAGGCATTGAAGGGAGTTAGTGATTTTTTTCATCAATCCTTTCTCAATTAATGTATATTTCTATAACTCAGCTAGAATCCTGAATACATCACAAATTTTACCTTGGAAGCTAGTGTTCATGTTTGTACTATTCTCATTTTTGTATCTTTCTTTTGATTATGCAAGTCTTTATCTGTGTTTCTTTATAATTTTGCACTTATGTCTTAAGGTTGTGAAATTGATCTTTCCTCCCCAAGATGTGTATGTAGGCCAAACCTGTTAGGACTAAAGCATTAAATGTAAAAGAAGTCGTTCTGAGTGTGTGAAGCAATAGAATTTAAACTTTCAAGTTTATGTTCTTCCTGTTTTCATTTCGTGATTTCTCATTAATGTGGTGTATCACCAAAGGCTTAGTTCCATTTTCATGAACTTTCCTTCTCCCTTTCCCTTCAAAGAAGCAGTATTTTAGGTCACACCAAAGGAAGCTAGCCTTCTCTGGAGGTTCACTCCAATCTCAGGTGACCCACAGCCCTGGAGTGATCCAATTTTTCACTAGAAAGCTTAGTTTTTACAACTTTGCATAGGGTACATTTCTAGGTGACAACAATACTTGAGAACAAAGCATATATCTATCAAATATCATTTCTTAAGAGAGAAATTCATGGAGAATAAAGTCAAGCTTGAGTACATGTTTTGACAAAAGATCAAATTGTGGATATATTTACAAAGGATCTTCCTAAATATACTTTTGAGTAACTCAATGATAAGCTATGGGTTATTGTCCCTCCTTTTACAAACTAATATGCTTTTGGAGATGCATTAGTTGTTGGAAAAATTAGTAAGTTATCTATATGTTGTCATTGATGTCACCATGTTGGTAGTTTGGTCTGGTACTCTTAAACTAGTGTGTATAATTGACTTATCTTCTCTGGTGGCTGATCCAATATTTTTGGTTACCCATCTGGTATTCTAGTCCACATTTATCCATAGTCAATAATTTTTTATTGCAGTTTTTGGAAACTACTAATGGATGTTAAAGGCATGCATGATCAGGTTATTTCATGTTCTTGTGCTTGTACAATGAAGTGACATTATTTTGTTGGTTGTGCTGAAGACTATTCTTGGTTGACTTGTTAAGATAATTTTGATATGATATGAAAATTATGTGCACTCTATTTCTTGGTCTGAGCCTACATAATGTGACATGCTAATGGTTAAATTGAATTTTTAAAATATTCTATGGATCCAAAAGTTGATATCTCTTATAAATAAATTGCATCTAATTAGGCTGACCTAATTGGTGCTTGCGATGGAGATCAGGTATATATAAGTATATGGAGAATAGTTGTGTGTGTGTGTAAGTGTGGTATGCACGAGTGTGTGTGAGGAAGTAAAGTAAGCTTGTGACAGAAGAAATAGTGAGCAAGTAATGAATGTGAAGGTGTGATAAAAAGGTAGCAGTTGTGAGAATATCTAGAACTATATTAGCTTATAACAAGTGTATCTTTCTAGTTCATTTTTAGGTTGTAAAGCCTTATTCTATTTTCTATAATTTTGTGTAGGTAGTGATCCTCTTTGTTGGACAGTGAGTCTTTTGTAGGTAGTGATCCTTTATACTTGAAAAATGAGTCCTTTTGGCAGTGAGCCTCTTTTTGAAAATATGATATAGTATGAGTTAACCCTCACCATGGTTTTTCCCTTATTGGGTTTTCCATGTAAAAATTTGGTGTTCTTGGTGTTGATTTACTTTCTATTATGGGTATGTACAGGATCATCATGGAAAAAATAGGCCCTTAAGTGGCAACAAATTCAGAAAAATCAGTGTTAGGAAACTTGATGTAAAAATTTGAATAAGTTATCTATATTATTTCAAAAATATGTAAGAATAGAATCTGCAGAAAATTAAATGTAGTTTCTAAACTACTAGGTTTATTTTAAAATAAATAAAATCTATTTTTTGAAAATTTGAAATTTCAATTTAGTAGTACTTAAATTTCAGGGAAAAAATAAGAAGTATGTGTCTGTCTAACCACCCTAACCATAATAAAATGATAATATTTTTTATAATATTTTATATATAAGTAGAGGACTCATGTCTGGATGTGATGGATATTTTTTTGTAATTTTTTTCCAAGTAAATAATTAATTATTAATTTTTATTACAAATTTTACAAAATATAAAAACTCGTATGTCTGACCACCTTAACTTGGTCAAAAAAATATGAAATTTAATTTTTCTTTTTCTAATCCTATAGTATGTGAAGAATAGAATGTGACGCATGTTTCAGATTCAAAAAATGTGATGCCATTTGAAAGTTATAGATGTTTTTCAATCAGCCTATCGATCAGGACTTTAGTCGTAATTCTAATAGAAAATGAATAATAATTATTTATTAAATTCAAATTAAAGCATAATTTATATTGGTGTAAATATGAGAATCTTCTCTAAAAACCCTTTTCATTTCATCAATTTTGGGTAAAAAAAAGTCGTCAGCCACATACCCTACAAATACCCATAATATTGCCACTTTTTGGCCAATCATGATCCTGCACATACCCTTATTTGAGTTTCATGCTCATATTTAATAACAAAATAGTGTGGTTAAATATTTGACAAGTGATAAAGTTTTAATTTTGAATTTGTGTGACAACTAATTCACTCCCATCTCAGTTGTTATGTGCCTATTTAATAATTGGTATTAGAGTTTTGGTTCCTTGTGTAGAGCTTAACTGCTTGAGGAGGATCCTGAAGGCTGATTGAATGGATGATAAAAGAGAACTCTGGACTCCTCTTGAATATCTTGATATAGTAGAAAGAGAAAGTAAATATTTGAAAGAGAATTTTGATGAAGCAAATGAATGTGTTTAAAAATTGAAGGAACAGTTGAAGAAATTTAAGGAAAGACACAGATAAGTAGGTGAATAGCTGAAACAAGATATAATCAGACTGAAAGTGGCAGTAGAAGAAAAGAAGAGGATTGAAGAATGCTTGAATACAATGGTGTAGAACAAGTCCGATGAATGTCCTAGACTTGAATAGGAGCTAGTAAAATTAAGAGTGGAACTTTAGAAGGATAAACTCTATGAAAATAATTTTAGATCCAACTCTACTAAACTTGAAGAATTGCTTGCAGGACAAAAACCATGTAAAGACAAAGGTTTCCTAGGAGTTTATACTAGTGAATGTTCTAAAGATGTGAAGAACAATCAAGGTAAGATGAATCAGAGAAGTAATTTTGCAAGAAGACCACCTTTTAGATAGCCTAATGCATAGAGGTACCCTTCTTTTGATGGTATTTTATTTTCCTGTAACAAATACAGTCATAGAGAAACTGAATGCAGGAGTAGGATAAACCAGTTTTTTGGTTCTCTTTCTGAAAAATGTTTTGAATGTGGGAAATTTGTACATAAGGCTACATAATCTAGATCTCAAGTGAGTATGATTAGTCGGGTAATAAGGAACAAGTTTATTGAAGGAAAAATGAATCAATTCTTTAATGGATATTGCTATACCTACAATAATTTTGGACATAGAGCAAATCGGTGTAGATTGAGGAATAATGGAAGATAGTCTAATTTGAAAGGTGTGATCTATTATAATTGCAATAAACTTGGACATGTATCTAAAGTTTGCAAAAATAACAAAGGAAAGAAGTGTGCTTCAGAAGAAAAGAGTGAACCAGTAAAGAAGATTGACAAAGAAGAAATGAATCAAGAAATGGATAAGGTGTGGAAGAAGAAGGAAGAAGAAGAAAAACTTGAGACTCCTGATGTGTCTGTAACCTCATCTAGTACAGATGACTTATTCAGAATGTAGACCTAGCATGGTCTTAGGCAGAGCATTATCAGAGGATCATAAAAACCCCTTGGAAGTATGGCATGTTAGGGGCTGGCATGTGGTTGAATTGTGAAGAATTTCTATTAAGAGGTTTTGAAGAAGGAACCAGAGAAAAATATGTTTGTACAAGGATTTGTGGATTGAATTAGTTTTTTCTATGCTATGTAAAATGTGTGTTTAGCAACTTTTTGTGTTTGTTGCATTTAATGCGCTTAGGGAAAACTTGTTGGAGGTTAAGTAAAAATTTGTGATGTTTTTTGGTTAATTGTGCATCCAAAGTCTTTGGAAGGTGCTCTAAAGAAATTTTGAGGTGTGCTCGAAGTCTTACTAAATGGAATTTGAAGAAAATACATCAGGTAATTTGAAAACCTTTTTCCTCTATTTGTGAAAGGAAAAATAAAAGTGAAGAAGTTTTGTTGAATTTCAAAAGTATAGCAATGGAAAGTGGATTGTGTGGTGTTACCTATTTGAAGCTGAAAAGGGTCAAAGTAGAAGAATATGATCATAGTAAAATGAAAGGAATTGAACTAGGGTTGAGTGAAGTTGAATTATAGAATATAAAAAACTTAGGGATGGTTTTATGGTATTAATTTCCATGGATTACAGATAAGGAGGTTATCTTGTTTTTGTTGAACTATTTTAAGGATGGAAGCATTGTTTTGGAAAAACCCTATTTGATTTCAAAGGAGGACATTGAAGCAATCACTAGATTATGCAATGTTGGAGAACTTACTAGAAAGAAAACTATGAAGTATAAGGATGTGGTGCAGATGACTGGCATTGGAAGATATCATAGAGCACTTTTGATTGATACACTTGTTGATTCATCCATTAGGCATGATGCATATGGTATCTCATATAAAATTTATTTCAAAAATCATGAAAGTTCAACATCAACTATTGTTGTACATATTCCCCACATGATGGTTAAGGAGAACAAACAGTATGATTTATGTAGCTTGTTTCTTGAGAATTTTCTTGAAATTGCTCGAATTTCATTGGTTGAGAATTATCCCTTTCATTTTGGATCTTTGTTGGTATGTATGGTGTTTTACTTTCTGAATTCTCTATCAGGAAAGGATAATGTGATGTGGGAATCTAGTATCCCTATTGGAAAGAAAATTTACAGACATCTAGAGTCTTTAGAAGATAATGAAAATATGTGTAGATCATATTTCTCATTGTTGCAAGCAAACCCTTGCTCTGGTGTATCTGCATCAAGTTGATTTGAAGTGGGTTCTTCCTCTACAAAAAGAGAAATGGAGGTTGTTATCAGTGACTTTCCTCCAGAATCAAAAATAAGAAAAGAGATAATTGAAGACATCATTGATATTTTGGATGAGAAGGAGAAAGAGTCTCTAACTGGTACTGAATCCCCTGATCCTAATGACATTTAGTCTATGATAGTTAATGAAAAAATGAAGAAGATTGGTGAACTATGGGATGTTTCCTCACCTATTGATAAACTAAAAAATTGATGAAGCTTTGTTGGATTATCTTCTTCAGAATGGTATTGAAGTATCTATTGTTTCTAACTTCTTGCTATAAAATTTGATTGAGATTGTTAAAGAAAGGATGTTGCTTGAAGGTCTGGAAGGATGCAAAATGGGAATCTTAGTTGAAAGAAGATGTAAAAAGGCTATGCAGAGATTTTTTGGTTTGATTGTGGAGAAAGAGAAGTGTATTAAATAAATTTTAGATGTTTACAAATATTGTCTTTGGTGGCTTGCAACTGTGGATAATTTTAGAAGTAGAATTGAAGCGATTGAAGTAGAGGTGAACAACATTGGAAATAATTTTGATATATTTGAAGATAAAGAAGGGAAGAAAAGGATAAGAGTTAGTGAACTCTATTGATGGTGTTTTCTACATAGCAACAACTCAGACAAAATATGATATTATATCTCTCTTGAAAGGTAAATCTCTATCAGCAAGCCTCAAGAGATAACCCCAAGGTCTCTAATGTCTGGTCTTGACAATGCATAAATAACTCAGATAATATGTGAAAATGTTGGTAATCACAAACGGACCTTACTACAAGAAAATATTGAATCTTCAAACTTATCAGATCTAGCAATATGGTGATACTTCAAATCCTAAATCTAACCCAAATAACAAAGGAATAGCAAACGATAATGGTTCCAAAGAGATTTCTAAGATTAATAGTGCAAATGAAAAATACTTGAAATGGACCAATCCCTTAGAAACTAATTCCTGCTTGACCCAAATAAATCTGTAATCTTATATAAATAGTGCAATCTTCTAAGGCATGAAAGATTTTCAAATCATGAACATTTATCCAAACAACCCTATTGCAATTGAGATGTACAAACATTCACAACTGAACTGAGCAAAATGAATATTAAAGTCCAGGCTAGCTTTGCAAAGCAACTAACAATCAACTAGCTAGAAAAAGTATGGACTAAAGATTGTTACAACACTTCAAGCATCAAATCATAAACACCATGAAGTTATCTAACATAAAATCTAACATATATCAAATAAACTTAAGCAATTTCAAAAGATAGAATCACAAGAACCATGCTAGATAAAATTAACACAGGAAGGGCACCAAATCGCAATTCCTTTACTTGCATTAAATCATCCAAAGTAGCAACAATTCTAGTCTTCTGTTACAACACTTGCTTGAAAATAACCTAAATACTAACTCCTTGTTCTAATGCTTAATTTTCTCCAATGTAAAACTATCCATCTATCCCTTTCAAATGAGGAAACATCCCTATTTATAGAGATTAAATCTCATGTCGGCCCAAATAGGGCTACAAACAATAGGCCCCAAAAATAAGTCAGCCAAGAAGAATTCAAAATAAAGTAAAATGTGCATTAAATGCATGTGTTCCATCTAGGTCAGGCTGGGATATCCAACATGGTTCAATCCAATGCATGTGAAATATGAAGAGGAATAATAGGGAAGTAAAAATTTTGATGAGGCATTGCATTAACTACTCTCCCCTCTATCCTTATCTTGTTCCACTTTATCAGAAATACCTTCTCCAAGTCAGCCATAGGTGGAATAATTAACACCTTCATCTTCCTCTCAATGGACATAATGTCCTCTCTTGATTTCTTAACAACCTTATCCCAATCCACTTTTAGGGTTTGATACTTATCCATTACTACAATGTATGTGGCTACATCATCTAATTGGTATTTGGTAACTTGGCCATTATTGACTAGAGAATAAACATTATGCCACCATTTTCTCAATTGCTCCAAGTTCAAATGTTTTTGTGCAAACCTTTTTCTTCCTATCATAACTTTTAAGAAGGAAATACACTTATTGTAGGTTTCAGTTAGGGTATCCTCAATTTTCTTTCCCTTCTTATGCACCTTCTTATTTGAAAAGCTTCATACCATTCCCGAGGTTCTACAACTTTCGAAGAAGGAAGAATCCCATCACTTATCAGTTTTTCTTCAATGTATCCCATGATGGTCTTAGTCTTCTGCAACAAGAGATCAACATCCTCCTTATCTTGAGCTAGTACATTCTTCAACCACTCTATTGATATTATAGCATCTCCACTGGTTGAAATCATATATTTAGTGGAATTATCTCCTTTAGTTTCCACCCCTTGCAACTAGTTTAGTGTGGCAGGTGTAGTGGTTTTCATCATCTCCAACTTAGTTATTGTCTCTTGTGGTATGAAACTTGCAGTAGATGATGAGGATTTGATGGATTGCAAGGGTTTCATGAAATCTTGCAGATATCTCTTCAGTTTTTCATTCTCCTTCTTCAAATCTTGCTTAGCTTGCACCTCTCTCTTCAATCTGCTCAAAATACTAGCATTGGAGCCTTCAAATTCTTCAACTTCTTTTATCATGTAGGTGCATCCCAAGCTGATAGTTTGCACACTGTAATCTCTACCAATCACTTCATCCTTATTCTTATCTAGTACAGGGGTGGCAATGTGAATCAACCTATCATTAGCTTCATCCCTCTCAATCCAATGATAACCATGGATTTCTTATTTTATTTTCCCTATCCTATGTTTGTCAGTAATTAATCCAAATTGGGAGGAGTATCATCCACCATAATTTGTTTACTCTTTAATTCCTTTTCCGTCCAAGTAGGAACAGTGGAATTCAACTACACATTGCCTTGTCCAACCATATCCCGTTGCCCCTTGCAGGAATCCATATTCAATTTTTTCTCTTCAGGAATCTCTTCAATTTTATCTTCACTTCCCTTATCATGTTCTTCTTCTTCATGCACTTGGCACCTCCTCTCTCTATGGAGGTCTATCTTCATCATTTCCTATAGGTGAATCTTTATAAGTAACCAAAGGGGACTACAATATCCTCTCAATCTCTACCTCTATATTGTAAAGTTCACCATATTTGAATCCTTCCATTTCCTCATCTTGGTGATCCTCTGCATCCTTAGTTTCACTTGGTACATTATGAGTTTCATGAGAAGGAGGGGCATTATCATATTGTTTTGTGGTAGGGACAGCTAAGGGAACACTTTTCTTTGGTACACCATCCTTGGGAGAGGAAGTTATTGACCTCCTTGTGTAAGCCTATGTTTTCTCTCCCAAACCTTCCACACTTACTACTAGTGGGCCATCCTCATCCCTCTCCTTGGAAGATTCCTTCTTCCTTTGAGACAATCTCACTATTCTTCTTCTCTTAGGCACATAAGCACTACCTTCATTTCCATCTTCCTCAACTTCTTCCTTTGCATATTTGTTTGTCTTTGAAATATGTTTTCTTTTCTTGGTGATAGGTCTTCTTTGCTTCTCTACTTCTTTTGTTTGAGAATCCTTAATTTTTATTTTGAAATGAGAGAAAACCTTAGCCTTACCCCTAGGGTCCTACTCAATTGACTCTTTAGAAGTAGAATGAGACTCTAAGTCTCCCATTAGATTATAGGTTCATTGCACACCTTCACTCTCTAACTCCCAAATCTTGTGCTTGAGCCATGTAACTTTGTGTGCTTAATTACTGGAGTCATGATCTCCTCTAGTTCTGTCTTCTCTTCCTCCAGCTAGTCTATCTCTCCAATTTGTTTATCCTTCATAGCTTCATAATCATGGCCATGAATCAAATCTCCATCATCTTAAATCTAATTAGGAATGGCCTTTATGTTGTATAGACAGACCAAGTTTACTAGCAACCTAGAAAATTTATTTATCCTAACTTCAAATTCATCATTACTATTAGCCCAATAATCCTCTACATCATCCTTATGGCTATATTCCTTTCTGGCCCTTTTTGTGCCTCACCAATCCTATTAAATCTGGATCTCTTAGAATGAAAAGAGAGACCCAAAGTGCTCATTTCCTCCTTAGAAGTGTGAGCTGAATTAATAGAGGGGAAAGCCTCATTACTGCTTATTTTCAAAGGAAAATCACCACCAAATCCAGTCCTATGTTTGTTCTTTTTTTAAGAATTTCATCAAAATCACATATCTGTCTAGTGACTTCCATATGTATAATGTGATCTATGCGATATCTAGGGAGTCTATATGGAGCCGTCTGACAACCATCTATTTTGATGTATGAGAAGGTAGGGAACTAGATAAACCAAGCTCCAAACTTCTTGATTAGCTCCTTGGCATTATCTGAGATCCAAACATGCTCTACACCCTACAATAACCTGGTGATGTACCTATTGAATGTGTCATTCACCCTCCTATAACTTGTGCTACCCAAATGTAATTGTGGGTACACCTCATAAATCACATCTCACCCAAACACACCCTTTGTGCTTAGCCCTTTATATGGATGGAACCTTGCAAGTGCATAAACCAAATAAGAGGTCATTGTGAAAGTCTTTGTATGTAGCACATCACACATTTGTTCGTGTATCATTGCACTCATAATGCCTGCCCAATGGTAGTCAATATTTTTATCCATCCTCACAATGACATGGAACATCCAGTTTTCAAATACTCATGCACTCTTCAATCATGCCACCCTAATGAGGAGTGTGTTATCATCATAGTATTCCTTCTTGAATTTTGCTCTGAATAGTTGCTTGGGTAGCTTGGAGAAGTGAGACTTAGGTTTCTCTAGCTAAGAATTGATGACCTGCTATGATTTGATGATTTCATCATCATAATACTTCTTTTCTATGTCCATGTTCAAACCCGCCACATGAGACCTATCAGGCATGTCAAAGGTTTGGGCTATAGACATAGGGTTAATATTTTCCACTATTCTCCCTTGAGGACCCACTATCCTTTGGGTGCCCCTATCATAATGTCTGGCACACTCTAGCACCAGCTCATAGCATTGAACTATGGGAGGGAATCCTATTACAAGGGCCAATCCTGAATTGAATATCCTTCTACCCAATAGGGGAAGGTTTTGTGTTGCCATTATTGCTTTGAATTCTTCATAGTCCCATTGGCCTACATTGATATCTATGACCTCTGACCAGATGGAAGTTGACTTTATTTTTGGGACCCTACTCTTTATATCCATTTTGATCCTTTTTTCCTTAAAGATAATAGACCCGTTAGCACTTGAATCTGTCTACTTACCCTTGGTCCTCTCGGCTACTGTCTTACTTGATTCATCCTGCATCCAATAGAAAAAACCATAATAAATCCTTTGATAATATTAAAATCAAGGTTAGTCACCCATTAATAACATATTCATCATTACATCAGCTCAAAATCATGACAAAATCACTCAAATCAAACATAAAACACAATCATTTCAAATCCAGGATTTTGAGCAATCAGGGGAAAACCGACCAGAGAGAAATTTTGGGAAATTCCATATTTGGTGAACTTCATTGATCAAGCACAAATGCGATCAATTTTAATCATTACAACATGAATGGAAAACTTGTAACATCATTTAAATCATCAATATCAATCATGAGATGTCAAATACACAACATTAAATTCACTCATCTTTTGAATTCTTTATATTGCGAAGTCTTTTTAGGAACATCCGAGAAAATCTGCCAAAGATAGAATTATGTGTGGAACTCGAAACTCTAGGCCCTTTGCATGCCTTTGAGAAAATGAAAGGACAAGGGAAAATTAGGAAATTTTGAAGGTGCAAAAATTTTGTGAAGACCTTGGGATCCCAAAAACTGTCAATTCTCACAATCATGCTAGAACAATCAAACAATCATAAAATTTGAGATTTTAGGCTCAAATACAGTTTGATTTTCATTTACTATTAATAATTTTAAGTGCTCAACTCTCTCAGAGGAAAATTGGTGAGGAATGGTGATGCCCTAAATTTAACCATCGAATCTCTAAGCTCAAAACCCTAAAATTTCCCATTAATGTAGGGGAGTTAGCTCAGACTTGGATTGCTTAGCTCATTAAACAAAAAACTGGGTTTTTTGGAATAGACCTAATTGAGTTCATCTAAAATCAACGGAATTCACATGTTTACACCTCACTCATGGCTGACAATCGGTCAAGCTCGAAAACCCTAAAATCAAACCAAGCTAAAGCAATCATACACACCAAGCCAGGTTCAAAGATGAAGTTCACACTGTCAAACTTACAAGGATTACCTAAGGGGCGAATCTTCTAGACCTCTAGAAATTATGAAACATTTGCACAACTCTAGCTTTGAAATGCTCAGTGCCAAACATGTAAAATCCAGGCTCCACGCATACACAAAATGTCAAATAATCACTCTCATCCAACATTTGAAAGTAATGTAATGAATACAATACATACCATTGGTGAGATGAATGCAATTATGTTCAATGACTGTAACCAAATTTGACACCCTAGCAAATAGCAGTAACAATGGTCACGCCCAAGAAATTCACCATCAAACTCATGAATGCAAAAAGTCTACATATCAAATGAAACCCAACACTAAAGATCAAACCCCTCCTAGATCAACAAAAGAAAAATGATAAAATATCAATGGCACAAGAATCCCTAAAAGTTGACTAAATACATGCCGCAAGAACTATACAATTAAACATTAATTCTATTGACAAGACAACCCAAAATAAAACCTAGGAATTTGACGAGGTGCAGGAATTTTAGAGAAATTCAGTCAAGACAAAATTTTGAGGACTAGAATCCTTGGATCATAGTATAAGTTCCTCTTCATTGGGTTTTCAGGGAAACCGAGGAATTCCGCCAGAGGAGGAGAATCCTGAAATCAAAGGAAAACCCATAAATGGCTTAAAACTTAAGATTTTCAATGAATAACCTAAAGGGATCATTAGTGCAAACAAGATAAAAATTCAAGGATGTGCGAAAGCAAGAAAAACCTCAAAACCAAAAGATCCAAAGCACTAGAAATCAAAGCAAAAAATGGGGTTCCTACTTTTAGTGGGGTGTGTGTGCAAAAACTACACAAGAAATGGCAACTCCACTAGGGAAATGCTCTAGAGCATTTCAATGAAAAACTGGAATCAAGAGCCCAAAATCTCTAGTTTTAGTCCTTACATCAGGTCACCAATTTAGCAGAGCCTCAAGACTTAGTGACAGACAAACCTTTCATGTACTAGGGTTAAAGTGTGTGCAAGTGAGTTCATTTCCCTTCCTTAGTTCCAATAGGGGCCAAATTTAGTTTGACTAGGTTACGTAAATATTTTGACTCCAAAAGCATGCTGGATAGAGCCTTGCTACCATTCAGGTATCTATAGCCCCTATGAGGTTATCGTTGTAGTCCTCCCAAGCATAGCTCTACTGTGAGTCAGGCTTCCATGGCCCTAGTTGAGATACTTAGATACTCCTAATAGATTGGATATATTTTTTTAAGTTTTTTTCAATATATATATATGTATTTTTCAATTTTTATTTTCTTTTCACCTTTTTATTTCAACTTGTGAACAATGAAGTTCACAATCAAGCATGAGAACCATAGTGGCCCTGAAGCAAAAATAAGATTTTTCACCTAACCAGACTTCATAAGGACCCTATGCTCCTTTGTAATTTTAAAGATATGTGTAAAGATATAAGACACAAATACATTCTATATTTTAATCTAACCCCTAACTTATCCACTCATGGCACTCAATACGTGTGACACCAATACGGGACTTTAACCAACTGAATCGGGAAGAATGATTGAAGTTTATAAGAGAAATACTCAAAATAGTCCCAAATAAATGTGTGTCATGCAAATGCAGCATACCCAAAAGAAAGCAAGGAAACCCAAAAGAAAAGTGGAGAAAAAGAAAACCAAACCAAAAGCAAACCAAAAGTAGAAAATAGAAAGGAAACCTACTCCAATCAAAATGAAACAAACCAAGCAAAAAAGAAACCTAAGCTAACTATGTAAAAGAAAAGAGTTGTAGATAGCTCAGGATTGGAAATAATGCTTCAGGTACTGCCCATTGATAGGTAGTGGGATATTCTCTCTAGTGAGAGTTTTTAAATGAAAAGCATTGTCTCCTAGAATCTCTAAAATTTGATAAGGGCCAAGCCAGAGTTTGTCAAATTTACCATGCTCTCCCTTATGGTCATGGGTTTTATCCCTATAGAGAACCAAGTCAGAGATTTGAAAGGATTTAACCTTAGCTCTCCTATCAAACCATATTTTTACTACACCTTGATGTTTGGAAATTTTTTCAAGGGCTTCATCTCTTTTTTCTTCAAGGTGTAACAATTTAGCAAGTCGGGCTTCTCATTTATCCCCCTCATCATAATATTCATTAATAAACTATAAGGTGGGGATTTTTAACTAGATGGGAAACATAGGTTCTAGCCCATAAACCAGATGGTAAGGGGAAGTTCCTATGGATGTCTCATGTCTTGTACAATCCTTCCAAAGAGAAAACTAAAGCTAGGTATGCCAGTCCTTGGGGTTCCTTTCTAATAGATTACAAATGATTTCCAAGAGGTTCTTATTGAAGGACTCAGCCATGCCATACCTTGGGGGTAATAATTGGATGCAAATTTAATTATAATTCCATGATCAAAGGCCCAATTAGAGAATTTGAATGATGCAAATACAAGACCATTATCACAAACCGAACACATAGGACATCCAAAGAAATTAATAATACCTAATTCAATGAAATTGATTACCACTTCAAAAGTATAGTGTTTGCATGCAAGAGCCTCAGTCCATCTTGTGAAATACCTAGTAACAGTGAGAATATACTTGTGGCCTATAGAAGAAGGTAGATTGAATGGACCTATGAAATCCATTCCCCACTGTGTGAAAGGCTTTACCTCAAAAACTAGATGAAGTGAAAGTGAGGCATGCTTTTCTCTGGTAGCTGCAATTTGACATAAATGGCAAGTTTTGACATGATTGTGTGTCTTTGATCCATGGCTAGTGCCAAATCTATCATGAAATTCTATCATGACCCTTTCAGCTTCTTGCTTTCCCAAGCATCTTAAGTAGATACCTTCATGGTTCTTTTTGTATAGAACAACTCCCTTCAACATGAAATTGTCACTTTTCAAGTGCAATGCTCTTCTTTATACAAAATTAAGGTGATCAGGACAACGCTGATTCAAAATATAGTAAATGATATCATCATACCAGTTCCTTGGAGAAACATCTTCAAGATTATAGTGTTGTGCTACAAGATTGGGACCCATTTTTTCCATTGTTCTAGTAAGCTCTTTCCCTCTTACTAGCTTCATGGGTTGAATTTAAATATCATATTCTTGCAACATAGTCACCCGCTTTGCTTTGAGTTCTCCCAGTTCATTTTGCATCAGCAAGAGCTTGACTATAGGATCTGGTACTACTGCAAAGATCTTGTGCCTTAGAATATAGTGTCTGAATTTCTTCATAGACCTAACTAAGGAATAGGCTTGCTTCTCCACACTTGGATACCTTAGTTATACATCTTTCAGTGGTGCACTCATAAATGTTATGGGGTGCTCATTTCCTTAATCAGACTTTTGGGTGAACATTCTAGCATAGGAGCGATCAGAAACAAATGAATATATGTAAAATAGCTTAGCATAATCAGGACTCACCAAGATGGGGGCTTCAATAATAGCCCTTTCAATTTCTACAAATGCTTCTTTTGCTTCTAAGTTCCATTCAACTTTAGCTTCCTACTTCAACATGGCATTTAATGGCTTGACTATCTCATCGAATCCAGTGATGAAATTTTGTACAAAGTTAATCTTACCAAAAAATGATTTCATTTATTTCTTGCTAGCAGGTGGCTGAATCTTGAGTATGGCTTCCACTCCTATAGGATTAATAGTAATACCTTTCTCTGAAATAATGTGCAACTACAGTTTTCCCTCAGTAACCCAAAAGATGCATTTCTTGTGGTTAAGGGAGATGTCAAACTCTCTACACCTCTAAAATACCTTTCATAAGTCCACTATATGATCACTTCATTTTTTTGAGAAAACTGTCAAATTGTCCATATAAATTATGATGCACTTACCAATTGTCCTTAAAATCAATGTCCATAGCTCTTTGGAATGTAGCTATAACATTGATAAAGCCAAAGGGAATCCTCCTGTAGGAAAAAGTGCCCCACTTTGTGGTGAATTTTTTTTTATGTTTGTCTTCATATTGAACCATAACTTGGTTATATCTAGAGTAGCCATCTAGAAAAGACATCATTTGAGACCCATTGAAAATTTGAAGCACTTCATCCAGCGAAGGAACTAGATAATTATCTTTTTCTAATGCTCTATTAAGGTTCCTAAAATTCACATATAGTCTGATCTCCCCATTTTTCTTTCTCACAGGGACCAGATTTGCAACCCAGATCGAATGCCTGATTGGGAATATGATTCTGACAGATAGTAATTTTTGCAGTTCCTTTCAGATTATAGGTTCCAATAAGGAATTAATGGGCCTTTTCCTCTCATTGAAAGGTCTTTCTTCAGGCTTTAAATGGATAGTATGAGTTATGATTGAATTGTCATATGTCTTGAGGTCCTCATAACTCTAGGCTATCACGTCTTGATACATATGTAGGGCAACAATTATTCCTTTTTTCTCCTCTGGAGTACACACTTTACCAATGAAGACATTTTTGATATCATCCTGAGTCCCCATGTTGTATGTTTCATATTGTCCACTAATAGACTCCTCCTTATCATCTTGCTCCTAATCTTTGACTTTATCCAAATCAAAAATCCTCTCTAGCTGCACCATTCCCCTTGGAATAGTATTGGTCTTAAAATTAATAACCCCTTGCAAATCCATCTCTGCTTCTTGGGGCTTAGCTTCATCAATAATATGAGAAGTAAAGACATTTGAACTTGTAATAAAATCCAAAATATGCTTATCATCCTCAAATACTTGAAAATTTGTCACATTTCAAGCACTGAAGTTACTGGAGTTAGCTCTACAGTAAATTTTTCAATCCAGAAAGAGACAAAGGCTGCAAAGTAATAGCTACCTAAGCTAGGGATTTTGCTATTTGGTTCTTATTACATGGTATCAACTGAATGTTGAGGGCATCAAATCCCTCAATAAGTTCCCATACTCTATGCCTATAATTAGCCATCCTTCCATCATGGCATGAGTATTGCTTTCTAACTTGTTTGACCACCAACTCAGAATCCCAAAAGACTTGCAAAATTTTGGCCTTTTATCTTAGTGCCATAAGCAACCCATGAATCAATGCCTCATATTCTTCTACATTATTGGTACAATGAAACTAAATTCTATGAGCAGCAAATGAAGTTTTACCTCTTAGAATGATTAGCTCAAACCCTACCCCAACTCCTTGCTTTGATTTGGATCCATCAAACCTTAAGGTCCAACAACCAAGAACTCTAGATTTTCTTGTTGTATTCCCTATATTGTTGCTGTTGGAAGGCTCTTCGAGAAGAATCACCTTATTCCCTTTTGGGTCCTCTTGAACATTCTGTATATTGATTTTGAATGTTGGAGTAGGTTTCATACATCTCTAAACTTTTTCTACTACAGCTTGGCACAAGCAATAGTCCAATTTAGAGTGGGAGGCATTATGAACTCTACAACAATTGGGCAAGAGTAATTCTCAAAAGTTCATTCCTTTTCCCAAATGAATCTAGTCTTCAATGCACTTCTAAATGAATTCTTGGAAATTATCCAGCAAGTTGAGTTGGTTATCTTTAGGCTCATCATGATTGATTGGCTCTACTAGAGCTCTAGTACCACTAGATTCAATTGTAAGATCAATGGGTGTAGTATGTAACATAAGAATCTCTTCCACATAATATTCTTCAAAAGGGGCCACTAGTACATAATTTCCCAAGCTCACTTCTATTATTAGTATTTCATTTGAAGTATTCTGATATTCCATGATCATATACTTCATCCTGAGCTCTCTTTCAATCCTAATCTGATTTGGCACTCGCTTCTAGGGAAGCCACATGTGAGATTGATCAGTTGATACATATCCATTTAGAGCCTTAGTAAAGTCTCTTCCCAAAATCATACCATAAGCATCAGGTATATATGCCTCTTGTATACTATTGATTTGTTGAATTCTAGGATCAAAGGAAATTCGCATGTGAATCATGTTCAATTCCCCTACAACACTAACTTCAGTTCTATCCAGTTGAGTGAATTTCTTTTGGGAATCAACAAGGGTAATGCCTAAAGCTCTATAGACACCAAAGGGAATCACATTGGTAGAAGCACCCAAATCTAACAAGCAATTGTGCACATTCTTACCAAATATATAGACAAAAATCAAGAATGTAGGTGTTTTTGTTTTTCCTTGAAACAAATTTAAAGGGGTATCCACCTCGGAAACTTTAGTTTTATCTTTCTCTTTCCCTTTATCTCTAGGTGATGTGTGAACTTGATTCTAACCTTTTACTACTTGAGAATTGGATGCTTTATTAACACTCTCACTGAATGATCTATCTTGTGATACCAAACTTGCATTATAAGCTCCTAAAACTGCATTTCTAATAGTTGGGACTCTCAGTAATTCAAATGCAGAGAGACTTACCTTTAGCTTCTTGAGTTCTTCTACAAAATATATGGAAAGTTGTTCTACACTCAGGTTAGTGGGAACCTCTTTGGGGCATTCCACCAGCTTGTCTTTTCTTGTTTTAGTAGTACACCCTTTTGATAGATCCACTTGTCCTTGATCTTTAGATAAGTATTGTCTAGGAACATGAGAATATGTTGGATTATTGCTGGCATTGGGATCTGGGGGTGTGGTGAAGCCATTTGGAGGAATAGAAGTGGTGAATGGGCCTCTGGTGTGCAGATGTCTGTGTGTTAGATCCCTCAAGTCATATTTCTTAATAGGCCATTGGAATGTATGCACCTCTTCAACATAAGTTTCTTCCTCATCCATGGGTCCATTATCATTCACAATATTTTCATCAAACAATTGTGTAATTTCATTTCCATTGCACACCTATTAAACTTCATCCTTAAACTAGCTTGATTCTTCTTTAGGAAAATTCTCCCTACATTGCAGAAAAGGAGCAAGATTTAGCACCAACACTGATGAGTCAGAAGGAGTAGATGGTACCAACTCTTGATTACTTGCATTATTCTCCACCTCATACTGAAAGATTGAGGTAGTTGTTTGGAACTTAGGACAATCTAATTCAGAATGTTGGCTTGTCTTATGGAGCTTGCACCAGCCTGATAAAGCAGCTTCAGCTAGATATACACCACTTGGAGGCTTTTCTTGGTTAACTGGCTGATCCAATGGGGTGGGGACACCCCCATTGTTAGGCCATGCATTCCAAGTCCTATTCTATCTGGGTGGTTGTCTTCTGTCGAATCCTTGTCCACTAACTTGCCCCTTATCGAAGTTTTGGCCTGAAGATTGTCCCTTATCATAAGTTTGTCCTTTGTCAAAATCATGTCCTCTTTTAGGGTGTTGTCCCCTAGCAAAGTGTTGTCCTTGTTGAGATTCCTAATTTTCCCTATTATGATTGGATTGCATACTCCTTTGAGCAGCTTGGAGTTGACTGTTCTAGTTTCTCAGATAAGTGACCTCCATGTTCAGTTTCTTCACTTGTTTGGCTAGTTCATCCAACCTTCCCTTGTCAAAATTATTATATGGAATCAGATTCACATTGTTTCGAGGATATCCTACTGCAACACAAGAACTCAGTGACAAGTTCAATACATTAGAATTCTACAAATATGTGGGGAAACTAGTCTGAGGCTAAGGATGAAGAGGCTAATTAACATTTAGCTGAGGGTGATTGACCATGGGAGGAGCTTGACTTACTGGGATTCTTGGGTGACGAACCAAGGGCAATTGAGGTATTAGATTCATGATAGGAGTATGATTTGCAAGAGTCTGATTGAGAGTAGGAACCTACCTAGGGTGAGCAGTGGGTCCTAGTGATGGTAAAGGCCTAGATAAATGTTGTCTTAGATTAGTACTAACATTTACAACCTTGGTGTATGCTTTAAGTAGGGTGGTCAAGGGATTGTTTCTCCACTTCATGAAGGTAGATATCAAACTATCAAGACCCTCATAATAGACTTCTAAAGTAGTGGCATCATATACATCATAAGGAGCTTGTAGTCAGGTATAAGAATGATAAAACCCATTAATAAAGGACCCTATGGGCTCATTTACCTCTCTCTTGACCTTAGTGAATTGAAGTTAAAGCTCATTTGGACTAATGGGAGTCCTAAACTTTTGTAGGAATGCAGTCTCAAATTCAATCCAATTATGAATAGACCTAGTATGCAAATGATTTTACCAGTAGAACACATCTTCTCCTAGGGAATAAGGAAGGAGACTACATGCTACATCCTCATTATTGATTCCTCTATCCCTAAGGAATCTCTAAAAATTCCTAATATTTTCCTCTGCAGTCCTATTGGGATCATTAAAATGGAACTTTGAACATAAATTATGAGGGTTCTTGGGCATAACATTGTAATTATTGAAGGTCAAGGGAGACGGGTTATTAGCAAGGAAAGCCATTGGTGGGGCTAGAGGTGGTAATGGCTGATTTATGGGTTTTTGGGGTTGTGGAATAGGGATGGCTTCTGAATCAGATGAGGATGGACTTGGTGAGGATGAGGATGATGGAGATGATGGAAGTTTCTAGGTGGATGATGATTCTCCCCTTCTTTTGGTCCTTCTTGACCTAGTAGGAGTTTACAACTCTTCAAATTCCTCTTCTCTTGGAGTAGATATGGTTCTTCTGAATCTTTTAGGGGAGATGGCAGACAAAAAATGATCCAACATTCTTATTCAGGCCATCCTTCTATCCCCAATCTGTTGATGGTGTTTTTTGCACAGTAACAACTTGGAAAAAATATGATATTCTATATCTCTTGAAAGGTAAATCTCTATCAACAAGCCTCAAGAGATAACTCCAAGGTCTCTAATGTCAGGTCTTGAAAATGCATAAACAACTTAGATAATACATGAAAATGCTGGTAATCACAAAGGGACCTTACTACAAGCAAATACTAAATCTTCAAACTTATCAGATCTATCAATATGGTGATACTTCAAATCCTAAATCTAATCCAAATAACAGAGAAATAGCAAAAGATAAGGATTCCAAAGAGATTTCTAAGATCAACACTAATCCTAAGATTAATAGTGAAAATGAAAAAATACTACAAATGAACTAATCCCTCAGAAACTAATTCTTACTTGACCCAGATAAATCTACAATCTTACAAAAATAGTGAAATCTTCTAAGGAATGAAAGATTTTCAAATCATGAACATTTATCCAAACAACCCTATTGTAATTGAGATGTCTCTTGTGGTAGGAAAAATGTAGCAAATGATGAGGAGCTGATGGATTACAAGGGTTTCATCAAATCTTGTAGATATCTTTTGAGTTTATCATTCTCCTTCTTCAAATCCTACTTAGCTTGCACCTCTTTCTTAAATATGCTCAAAATAGCAGCACTGAAGCCTACAAATTCTTCAACTTCCTATATCATGGAGGTGGGTCCCAAGCTGACAGTTTGTACACTATAATCTCTACTAGTCACTTCATCCTTATTCTTACCTGGTACATGGGTGGAAATGTGAATCACCATGTTATTAGCTTCATCACTCTCCATCCTGGAGATAACCCTAATTTTCTTCCTTCCTTTTCCCTTTCCTATGTTTGCCAATAATTCATCCTAGTTGGGAGGAGTATCATCCACCATAATTTGTTTACTCTTTAATTCCTTGTCCAACCAAGTAGGAACAGTGGAATCTGACTACACATTACCTTGTCCAACCACATCCTATTGCCCATTGGAGGAATCTGTATTCAAATTTTTCACATCAGGAATCTCTTCAATTTTATCTTTGCTTCCCTTATCATATTTTTCTTCTTCATCCACTAGTGAAGGGGTATTGATTAGCACCTCCTCTCTCTATGGAGGTCTATCTTCTTCATTGCCTGCAAGTGAATCTTAATAAGTCACCAAAGGGGACTACAATATATTCTCAATCTTTGCCTCTGTATTCTAAAGTTCACCTTCTTTGAATCCTTCCATTTCCTCATCTTGGTGATCCTCTACATCCTTAGATTCACTTGGTACATTATGAGTTTCATGAGAAGGATGGGAATTATCATGTTGTTCTGTGGTAGAGATAGCTAAGGGAACACTTTTCTTTGGTATACCATCCTTGGGAGAGGGAGTTCTTGACCTCCTTGTGTATACCTATGTTTTGTCTCTCGAACCTTCCACACATACTATTGGTGGGCTAGCCACATCCCCTACCTTGGAAGATTCCTTCTTCCTCTGATACAATCTCACTATTCTTCCTATCTTAGGAATGAAAGAACTACCTTCGTTTCCCTCTTCCTGAGCTTCTTCCTTTGCATATTTCTTTTTATTTAAAATGTGTATTCTTTTCTTGGTGATAGGTCTTCTTTGCTTCTCCGCTTCTTCTGTTTAAGCATCCTTAATTTTTTATGTTGAAAGGAGAGCTAACCTTACCCTTACCCTTACCCTTAGGGTCTTGCTCAATTGACTCTTCAGAAGTACAATGAGACTTTAAGTCTCCCATTAGGTCATAGGTGCATTGCATACCTTCACTCTTTAACTCCCAAATATTTTGCTTGAGCCATAACTTTGTGTACTTAATTATTGGAGTCATGATCAGCTCTAGTTCTATCTTCTCTTCCTCCAACCATTCTATCTCTTCGACTGGTTTATCCTTCGAGCTTCATAATCATGGCCTTGAATCAAATCTCTATCATCTTCAATCTGATCAAGAATGGCCTATATGTTGTATACCTGAACTAAGTTTACTGGCAACCTAGAAAATTTCTTTCTCCTAACTTCAAATTCATCCTTAGTATTTTCCCAATAATCCTCTACATCAGTCTTATGGTTGTATTCCATACTGGCTCTTTTTTGTGCCTTACTAGTCTTATCAAATTTGGATCTCCTAGAATGGAAAGAGAGACCCAAAGTGCTCATTTTGTCCTCAGAAGCGTGAGTTGAATTACTAGAGGGGAAAGCCTCATTACTACCTATTCTCAAAGGAAAATCACCACCAAATCCAGTCTTATGTTTTCCTTTTTTAACAATTGCATCAAAATTATAGATCTATCTAGTCACTTCCAAAAGTATGATGTGATATATGGGATATCTAGGGAGTCTATATGGAGCTGTCTAACAACCATGTATTCTGATGTATGAGAAGGTAGAAAAATTGATGAACCAAGCTCCAAACTTCTTGATTAGCTACTTGGCATTATCTAAGATCTGAACATACTCTGCACCCTGCAATAAGCTGGTGATGTACATAGTGAATGCGTCATTCACCCTCCTATAACTTGTGCTACCCAAGTGTAGTTGTGGGTACACATCATAAATCACATATCACCCAAACACACCCTTTGTGCTTAACCCCTTGTATGGATGGAACCTTGCAAGTGCATAAACCAAATAAGAGGTCATTGTGAAAGTCTTTGTCTATAGTGCATTGCACATTTGCTCATGTATCATTGCAGTTATAATGCCTTCCCAATGGTAGTCAGTATTCTGCTCTATCCTCACAATGACATGGAACATCCAGTTTTCAAATACTCATACACTCTTTAATCCTACCACCCTAATGAGGAGTGTGATAGCATCAGAGTATTCCTTCTTGAATTTTTCTCTGAATAGTTGCTTGGGTAGCTTGGAGAAATGAAACTTGGGTTTCTCTAGCTAATCATTGATTACCTACTATGATCTGATGATGTCCTCATAATAATACTTATTTTCTATGTTCATGTCAAAACCCACCACATGAGACCTATCAGGCATGTCAAAGGTCTAGGCTATTGACATAGGGTTAATATTTTCCACTATTCTCCCTTGAGGACCCACTATCTTTTGGGTGCCCCTGTCATAATGTCTGGAACACTCTAGCACCAACTTGTAGCATTGAACTATGGGAGGGAATCCTGCTACATGGGGCCAATCCTAAATCCAATATCCTTCTAGCCAATAGGGGAAGGTTCTGTACTACCATTCTTGCTTCAAATTCTTCATAGTCCCATTGGCCTACATTGATATCCGTGACCTCTGACCAGATGGAAGTCAACTTTCTTTTTGGGACCCTACTCTTTATATCCATTTTGATCCTTTCTACCTCAAAGATAATAAACTCTTCAACACTTGGATCTGTCTACTTACCCTTGGTCCTCTCGGCTACTATCTTACTTGATTAAGCCTGCATCCAATAGAAAAAACCATAATAAATCCTTTGATAATGTTAAAATCAAGGTTAGTCACCCACGAATAACATATTCATCATTACATCAGCTCAAAATCATGACAAAAATTACTTGAATCAATAATAAAACACAATCATTTCAAATCAAGGATTTTGAGCAATGTGGGGAAAACTGACCAAAGAGGAATTCTAGGAAATTCCATGTCTAGCGGACTTCACCAATCAAGCAAAAATTTCATCAATTTCAATCATTACAACATGAAAGGAAAACATGTAACATCATTTAAATCATCAATATCAATCATGAGATGTCAAATACACAACATTAAATTCTCTCATCTCTCAAATTCTTTATATTGCAAAGTCTTTTCAAAAACATTCAGGAAAATCCACCAAATATGGAATTCCACGCAGAACTCGAAACTCTAGGCCCTTTGCACACCTCTGGGAAAACAAAAGGACAAGGGAAAATCAAGAAATTTTGAGGGTGTAGAAATTCTATGAAGACCTCAAGATCCCAAAAACTGTTAATTCTCATTATCACGCCCAGAACAATTGAACGATGATAAAAATTGAAATTTTAGGCTAGAATATAGTTTGTTTTTCATTTCCTATTGATTGTTTTAATTCCTTGACTCTCTCAAAGGAAAATTGGTGAGGAATGGTGATGCCCAAAATTTAACCATTGAATCTCTAAGCTCAAAACCTTAAAATTTTCCATTAATTTAGGGGAGTTAGCTCAGACTTGGTTACTCAAATCATTAAACAAAAAAATTGGTTGTTTGGAACAGACCTAAGTGATTTTGTATGAATGGAACTAAATTCAAACATTTACACCTCACTCATGGCTGACAATCAGTCAAGCTCGAAAACCCTAAAATAAAAAAAAGCTAAAGAAATCATAGATGCCAAGCTAGGTTTTGAGATGAAGTTGGCACTATCAAAATTGAAAGGATTACCTAAGGGGTGCATCATCTAAACCTCTAGAAATTACAAAATGTTTGCACAACTCTAGCTTTGAAATGCTCAGTGCCAAACATGTAAAATCCAAGCTCCACACATACTCAAAACATCAAAGAATCACTCTCATCCAACATTTGAAAATAAGGTAATGAATACGTACCATTGGTGAGATGAATGGAGTTATGTTCAATGACTAGTAACCAAATTTGACACCCCAACAAATATCTACAACAATGGTCATGCCCAAGAAATTCACCACCAAACTCACGAATGCAAAAAATCTACACGTCAAATGAAACCAAGCACTCAAGATCAAACCCCCTAGATCAACAGAAGAAAAATGATAAAATATCAATGGCACAAGAATCCCCAAAAATTAACTAAATAAATGTCGTAAGAATCGTACAATTAAGCATTAATGCTATTGACAAGACAACCCAAAATGAAACTTGGGAATTCAAAGAGGTGCAGGAATTTCAGAGAAATCAAGTCGACATGGAATTCCATGAGGGACCAAAATCCCCAAATCATAGTATAAGTTCCTCCTCATTGGGTTTTCAAGGAAACCAGGGAATTCCACTAGAGGAGGAGAATCCTGAAATTAAAGGAAAACCCAGAAATGGCTTAAAACTTAAGATTTTCAATGAATAACCTAAAGGGATCATCAGTGCAAGCAAGATAAACATTCAATCACTTGCCAAAGAAAGAAAAACCTCAAAACCAAAAGAGCCAAAGCACTAGAAATCAAAGCAAAGAAAGGGGGTCCCTACTTTCAGTGGGGCATGTGTGAAAAAACTACACAACAAACTCCAAGCCGAACTAATGATTACAGAAAGATAGAGAGGTGATGTGACAAAGACCTTCTAGATTCTTAAAGAAATTGTTAAAGTTTGGTTAGAGCATCTTTCTAGAATTCTTATTGATGCTAAAGGTGTTGAGAAATAATGTTTTGTTGTAGATTTCTCACCCTCTTTTACTTTGTTGGGCTTATTGGAAAGTACATGCACAAAAATGGATTCTGTTGTTTTTAATAGGAAGAAGTTGTATCCAATTCTCAAAGAAATCTATAAGAAGGTGTTCTAGGTGAAGAATGCCATCTTCACTTGATTCCTATTTGCTTAAATGATTTGGATTGTTGGAATTTTTTGAAGATTTTGGAAATATTTTGAAATTTTGATGTCACCATGTTTACACTCATTTTTGGCACCCTTTTCCATTAATTTCAAATGGGGAGAGTGTTGGACATAGTGGAGAGAGGTAAAAAAATTTCAAGAAAGGATCATTTTTGTTTACATGTTGCCATTAATGACAAAGGGGGAGATTGTTGGAAAAATGAGTAAGCTATCTATATGTTTTCATTGATTTCACCATGTTGATAGTTTGGTCTAGTACTCTTAAACTAGTGTGTATAACTGACTTATCTTCTCCGGTGGCTATCTAGTATTTTTGGTTACCCATCCGGTATTCTAGTCCACATTTCTCCACACTCAATAATTGTTGATTGTGGTTTTTGGAAACTACTAATGGATGTTAAGGTATGCATGATCAAGTTATTTCATGTTCTTGTGCTTGTACAATGAAGTAACATTATTCTACTGGTTGAGTTGAAGACTATTCTTGGCTGACATGTTAAGATAATTTTGATATGATATGAAAAATTATGTGCAATCTATTTCATGGTCTGAACCAACATAATGTAACATGCTAATGGTTAAATTGAATTTTGAAAATATTATATGGATCATGCTAATAATATCTCTTATAAATAAATTGTATCGAATTAGGTCGACCTAATTGGTGCTTGTGATGGAGATCGGGTATATACAAGTATATGCGGACAATTGTGTGTGTGTAAGCATGGTATGCATGAGTGTGTGTGATGAAGTGCAATAAGTTTGTGATAGAATTAATAGTGAGCGAGTAATGAATGTGAAGGTGTGATTAGAAAGGCAACAGTTGTGAGCATATCTAAAACTGTATCAACACATAATAGGTGCATCTTTCTAGTTCATTTTTGGGTTGTAAAGCCTTATTCTATTTTGTATAATTCTATGTAGGAAGTGATCCTCTTTGTTGGACAGTGAGTCCTTTGTAGGTAGTGATCCTTTTTACTTGGATAGTGAGTCCTTTTGGAAATGAGCCACTTTTTGAAAATACTATGTAGTGTGAGTTAACCCTCACAATGGTTTTTCAATTATTGGGATTTCCATGTAAAAATATGGTGTTCTTGGTATTGATTTACTTTATGTTATTTATGTGTCATACTCATACTTAAGAATAGAATAGTGTTGTTAAATATTTGATAAGTGATAAAGTTATAAGTTTGAATTTGTGTGACAACTGATTCACCCCCACTCTTAGTTGTACTATGCTTGTTTAACATTAGTCTATTGATTTCATGATTCTATCTTTTGGATTGATTTTTTTTGGTGGCTTCCCTTAGGGGGAGTAGGAAAATTTTCTAAGTGTTGAGTATTTTGTTTTCATGACAAAGGAAGTTTCAATGGACATATCTTTTTCCTTTTCCATTGATGTCAAAGGGGGAAGAGAGAGCATGTGAAAAGGAAAAAATGGAGAAAGAGCATGTGAAAAAGAAAGAAAGGAGAGACAACATGTGGAAAGGAAAATAAATTTAATATCTTGAGGAAGTAGGTAATGATGAAGATGATCTTTCAAAAAGTTGAGAAGCAAAAAGGAAAAATCTTTAGAAGTATTTTTAGAATAGGTATGGTGTCTTTGATGGTTTTTCACATCATGTGTTTCCATAAATGAAAAAGGTAGATATTGTTGCAAGAATGTAAGAAGAATGAAAGAAGAATGAAGTGTTGTCATTGATGTCAACTAGTCAACTAGTTATCTACTAGCTGCTATTGATTTTATATGTCAAGGATATTGAGAAAATTCTATTAAAAGAAGGTTGTTGGTTTCAGTGCTTTTGAACTATGTTTTGCTATGTGTTGTTTGAGGTCTGGGATATTTGTTGCTGGTCTAGATTTCTTTTTGATAAAGTTTCATGGTGTATGGTTCAAGATTTGTGGTGCCCTAGTACTATTGGAGTTGGTTTTTGCCTTTGGAAGTATCAAGCTTAATTGATCTATGTGTTTTACACTGGTATGACCAACCATGTGTCAAGCACTACTTTTAAAGTTGATGAAGCTTGTTGGATCTATTATGGGTTCTAGTGAAGCATGTGTTTTGGGTTTCCCTCATTCTAATTCCACCCTAGGATGTTTTAGTGCTGACCTAATTTGAATTTGAAGTTGGATGGCTGACTTTGTATCTTTTCAAGGTTGGAGATAGTATAAATATAGAATGTGCTACTGATGGAAATTTTACATAAGGAAAGAAGGAAGATAAGTGAAAGAGTAGACATGGATTTTATAATATTCTTAACATGTGAGTTAAGTGTGTGGTTGATTAGTGTAGTGTTTAAATACTAAGTTTCTAGATGTAGTGATCAAAAGGCTAATTATATCATTCATGTGAGTCAATAAGTGATTATGGTGGAATCTTCATTGCATTGGGATTTTTGTCTCTCTATAACAAGTATTCTTTGTCTTCTTTGTATCTTTGTGGAAGTGAGCCCTTTGGGTTGGATAGTGAGTCTAGATAGTGAGTCCTTATTTTAGGAAGTGAGCCTTATCCCAGGAAGTGAGCCTTTTTGTAATTGGTTTTGATATTCTCTATAGTGTGAGTTAATCCTCATCGTGGTTTTTCCCTCATTGGTTTTTCCTTTTAAATTTGGTATTATTGTGTTTGTGGATTTTCATTTGATGGTTAATCACTTAATATATTTATATGTTAGTTAAAATTATTGAATCTAAGGTTATAATCTGTGAAAATTGATTCATCCCCCTCTTAGTTGTTCTATCCAACATTTCGATGTTTTGACCTTTCTAGGGATTTTGATGTATTTTAGATATTTTGTAGTTTTGACTTTACAATGTTTTGAATGTTTTTGGATTTTAGTCATACATGATTTTGGATGGTTTTAGATTTTTGATGATATTTTATAAATATTTTTGGTTTTTTCAATAAAATTTTAGGTAAACAATACCTAGATCATAATATTGATGTCACATTGTGGGATATAAGACATGGATCAAGAGTTATTTGGAAACAAGACTGTAATAACATACCTCCAGTGTGTAGCAATGTTTCACTTATCAATGGACAAACCAAGATAGGAAATGTATATGTCAATATTTTAACAAATTTTTATCATGCTAGATATGGGCTATGGTGCTTTATGAGATAAAATGGTAAAGAGCTTGTCAAAAGTTTTCCATGATTAGAGTTGAAGTATATGTTGAATTCTTGTCAAGATGAAGATAAAGTGGAATATCTGGATAAATTTGGATTGGATGGATGGGGAGAACATTGGATTTATCATGACAAGGATGAGATGATTCTATCATAGAAGGATCATATACATGCTTGATTCTACTCATGATACCTATTTGCGAAGTTTTCATTATAGAACTTGCTCAAAGCGCCATCGTAGTGGTTTTCACTAGAGGATAATTTTTATTTTTACTATTTTCTTGACTTTTTGATTTTTTGATTTTTAATTATTTTACCCTTATGTTGAACCTCTTGGTTGTACTGATGTAGAGGCCACTATCATAACATTCCATCCATATCCTACTTGAAGAAGCTGCTTTGCTAAGATATGAGCACTTGAATGCAACCTTGAAGAACTATGATTTTCCTTGCTAGTACCAAAATTAACCTTGTCTATGTGTTCACATCATGATAGAGTTTCTTCAAAATCCTTATGATGAATGGTAGCTTCCAAGACATAGTCAATGCAAGAATTAGATATCATGAATGGAGTGTATGGTTTCATGCATGAAATAATATGTGATGGATTGGTTGAAGCTTTTGAACCTTTTCCTTTCCAAACTTTGGAAGATGAGCAATAATGGGTGGGAACAGAGGTTTTCATGGAATTAGCACCAACCACTAGATATACTTTATTCATTACTTAAGAAGTCTGCTTTTGTATTTGAGGATTCTTTTGATTGAAATTTTCATTTTTTAATTTTTCCCCATGGTTTCTTTAACTAATGGAGTTTTGGAGGGATGATCTTCTTTATTTTTCTTTGATATCCATTTGTATGTGCTTTGTCCCTTTTTCATTACAAATTCCTTTTATTTGATGATCTTCACCTTACTTTGATAAGAATTCTTATTTTTATGTTGGTCCCAATTTTTATATGAGATGATGGGTGAATGCCAACTCAAGATAGGACTAGTTGCAGCATTGACAATATTTTCATCATAAGGATCCTTCATGCTCTATATTTTGATTTTTGTTGTGAACAATATTTCCCTAAATTTTTTGAAGGTATTATCAATACCTAATCCATTTCCTTAATAATGTATCCTCTGATCCATAGCCACTAGATATGACTTGTCATGAACACATGATATTTCTATGGGTTCCTGTTGTTCAAGAATATGAACTACTTGCTTTGATTCTATGGCATTGTTATCAATCAATATTGTTTCAAAATATTATGTTGACTCAAAAGATAGTAGTGATGCACAATCACTATAAGAACCAAGAATCTCAACCGCTACTTGCTCTTGTGTAGGAATACCAAGATTGGGAGGCTCTTGTTTTGGATGAAGAATGTCTATATATTTGTCAAAAAGAAACATCTCGAGAGTGATATTGTGGACATATTTGGATTTTGAAATGGTTTCAAATATGTCCCTTAGATCTTGGTGAAACTTAGGGGATGGTGGTTATTTATCTTGACTCAATTTAGGGTATCTTTCATTATCCTCAAGAGCCTCCTCTTCACATGATCCTTTGGTGGATGATATATCATCAGTAAAATAATATTCACAATAGTTGGTAGGTATGGGTGAAATTAGGGATATTTCTTACTTTTTTGGAACTTCTTCAACATGCCCAATCCTAAAGTCATATATGGGAAAGATATCACAATATGATATCTGCTTGATGTCATTACAGTATAAAATATTTCTAAACACTATTGATGGGTTTGTACTTTCTTATAAAATAGTATCTTGATGTGCATCTAATTCCTCATGTTGTGATAAATAAATATTTCCCATCATGGTATCATGGGTATGGTTTACATTTTTTGAGATTGATGTCTTTCCTAAGTCTTTTGCTTTTGTATGATGAAGCATAGGGTTTGTGTAAATTTTTATATTTTCATTCCCAAATTTTTTATCAACATAAATGTCTCCTTCAATAAGATATTCTATTAGATGTTTGAGTCTAAGGTAATTTTGTGTTATGACATTTGTATCAGTGAAATTCAAAAAAAAGATCATCTCTATAGCTATAAGGTTTGACTTATGACTCTTGATAGTTTGATAAATGTGGGAGTTTGATAAGGTTAGACTATATCAGATGCTTCAATACGTCCTCCATAGGTTCGCCTAAGGGAATGAATTGTTGCTTGGTGTGGACTATTGAAATGGAATGAACAACTTCCTTTACCCACACTAGAAAGGGGAATGAAGGAAGAGGGATTTGATTTCACAAAGTTCACACTCAAGAATGAATCCTTGAGACTCAAATGCAAAAGGGATTGAAATTTGTCAAAGGAGATTGTTCTTAATGTTGGAAATTCATAAAAGAACATTAACTAATAAATTAAAACTAAGGAAATACAAGATGTTTGAAAACATGCTATGATATGAAAAATGACCTAAATATGCAAACAAATTGTAGCAAGAATTAATGAGATTTAAGATGTGTTCCTAGAAATTGGAAAGTGATGTAGAGAGGCTTTGGAATCCTACAAAATTCACTGTTGAAGCGCACTCGAAATCATATGCCAAGCTGGGTGACTTAGTCCTATTTCGAGAATATTTTGCTAGAACAAGTTTCAAACAAAAGGGTGCTTAGAACTGTAAAAACCCTTGTTCATGCCTGGAAGTGGGACTTAAACACTACTAATGGTGTATCAGTCAACTTCTAGACTTTAGGAAAGTCAAAAGTGGAATCTATAGCTCTCGATCTACAATTTTGTTCCATACAGGTTTCTGGGTCTAAAACTATAGAATTTGACCTATAGGTGTTCTCCAAGCTTCTTTTAGGGCTTTCACAACTTTGAGTGACTTTGAAAAAATGCTGAAAACTTTTCCAACCTTTCTCTTTGAAAAATTTTCAAACGAGGCTTGCAAAACACATGCAAAGAGAGGGAAAAAATGTTGAGGGTTAGTGAATAGGGGTTTTCCTTGGTCAGACCCCAGTTTGGTAATTAAACCCTTGAAAATAAAAAAATGAAATGAGGATGATGAATGATCAAAAGTAATGCTACAACTCACAAAACCCTTGAAGTAGAATTTTTACTTGACATGCAAGTAATGGCTCCAAATTTCTTGAATGCTCTTGTAGAAAAAATACTTGAATGAACAATCTCTTGATTGCTTGATTAGAAAATTATGAGAGTTCAGGAGGATGAAATGAGAGGAAAAAAAAAGATATTTATACACAATTATATAATATTTCTTAAAAATACCACATCACAGGTCAACTTTAGGTCTTAGAAAATAATATCCCACCATAATTTTGAATTTATTTTTATTTTTGAGCCAAAGGGGACTCATTTTCCCCTAGTGGCGAATTGGTCCCACATAAGAATTTTAAGTGGGTGTCGTAAATTAAGTGTATTAAATGATTTTTATTTGGATTATTTTCAAAAATACACTGAAGGCCTTTAAGTGTAAAATGGGGCCAATTAAAGCATAAGAAAGGGTCAAATTATTGATGAAAAGCCTAGAAAAGCATGAAATTTTGTTACAATACCTTACAAAACTTTGAAATAAGGGTTGGTAAGTGATAAAAAGAGGTTATTTAGGTGAAATATATTAACAAGACCCTATAAAAGTGTGAAAGTGTGTTACAACACTTTCCTACACTTAAGTAAGGTACCACTTGAATTCTTTTAGTTTACTAGGGCCCAAGACCTAATGTGAATGTGTTTTCCACATTACAACTTTAAATAAAGGCACAACTTAAGCCAAAGTCACAAGGAGGATCCAAACAAGATAGAAAAATTAGAAGGGTTACTTTTTTGGTGTACACATTTAGCCCCCACTTTAGTGAGAGGATGAACCTACTTTAAACTCTTGCTAAGGTAGAACAACATGCATCAAGAGGGGTTCCCATGAACCAATGCTAGAAAGATGGTACAACAACAATCAAGAGGGGTGATCAACCCCCTAGGATCAAGATCTCATGACAAACCAACATAAGCGCAAAGGGAACACACATGATATAAAGAATTATGACAAGGCACAAGAACACAATGCAAAAGATAAAAGATAGAAAAATGAATTGGATCAAGCTTCAACTATTTTTCCAACACGATGTGGATCATATTTAGGATGTTTGTCTGAAAAACACATACTCACTCTAAGGCGACAAAACTCATGGCTATCCACTAGGTGAGAAGACCTAAAAGGTGAGAAACATATACTCATGGTTGGTATGTACTTACACACATGTAGGTGGCTATGGGGAAAGTCATGCCTCAGAATGGGCTTCCTGCTCAATCATACCAAATTTATAACTCTTGATAACTTCAATAAGGTGCCATAAAATAAAGTGACTTTTTGAGCTTCATGAGACAAGAAAAACTTCATATGCTTGGAGCTCATGAACAAACGTGATGGCACCATAGGCATGGAAGCTGTGTTATACAAGGTGGCCATATAAAAAATATAAAATGAAACATGCAAAGGATGTTCAAAGGAGTCTTGCTTAGTTCATGAGAGGTCTTTTAACTTAGGGAACATTGTGCCTAATTTCTCCAAGAGAGGACTAATCAAAGAATAGAAAATTTGCAACTTAGGGGATGTAGTGCATCACATTAGACCACTAAGAGGAATGTAATATGCTAAGATATATCACACTCATGGAAACTACATCCAATGTCATCCACAAAGTGACAAAACATATTGTATGAAGTAAGAAGGCTACGCTAAGAACCAAGAAAAATGAAAAATGCAAGAGAATAGTGCCAATGTATGCCCCCACTTTAAAGAAATTGCTACACACCATACTATGAGAAATTACTTTAAATAAAAAAATGAAAAATAAAATTAAGAAATGAGACATGAGATCCAACTTGGAAAGCCCTATGCCAATTCATATGTGTTTGAGTAAGGCTGCATCATGTGAAGGAAAGGAAAAAGAAAAGAAAGTGGTTGCCCCCTAAATGAAAACATCAAACACATAAGGGATATATGGATTTGGGGTTAGTATGTTCTTTGATCCAATTTTTTTTAGAGAGCTTTGAATTTTCATCATCCCCCCAATACATAGAATTGGAAGAATGACACAAAAAGAGCGAAAACAAAGAAAAAAATTTAGGTCAGCATGGAAGAGACATAGGGTGTCTCGATGCTTTGTGTCATCCCAAAAAGGAAAACACAAGACAAAATGAAAAAAAAGAAAAGGGAAAATATTTTGGATCAACATCAAGGAGACATGAATGTATCAATTCCTTGCATCATCCAAAAAAGTAAAACAAAGGAAAAAGATGAAAGAAAAGGAAAAGAAAAAGGAAATCCTTTTGGGTCAACATGAAAGAGACATTAATGTCTCAATGTCTTTTGTCATCCCCAAAAGGAAAAAGAAAGAAAGAGACAAAAGAAAAAGGTGAAAGCGATGGATGATATAGAGAAGAATGAAGGTATAAATAGAGGAATGTCACAAAGAGAGAGAACATCAAACATAGCATCAGGAGGATCATATTATGCACACGGGGATTAGATTATGCACATGCAATCACACAAAAGATAGAGAAATAAAACAAAAGTGTAAAAGACTGTAAAGAAAATGCAAGTTAACCATCAAGCAAGTCATTTTCCTCCCAGTCGTGTTCATGATATATTGAGGGCAGACAACTAGCCAAAGGAACAAGGGAAAGTTCCAAATTAGGAGAAGTACCAGGTTTAGTAATTTGTATAGGAGATTTCTTGTTCAAGCTCATGGAAAAGGAAAATAATGTGTTCAATTCATTATGCACCTCTTCATCAATTTTAGTGATCTTGTCATCGTCATCCAAATTAATCACAATGGTGCAGGAGCACCTAGGCTAACCTCCATTTGGTTAATTGTCATTTTCGGCTTGTATCTGACCTTATCCAAGTTAGGGTAATAGTGTGTTTGTTTTGGACCTTAGAAGGTCATTGTTGTGGTTAGGTGAATTAGTCATTAGGACTAAGAATCACCAAAGTTTAGTCATTATTGCTAGTTTTCTTTGTTTAGCTTAATTTGGAATTTTGAATCTTAAATGTGTTTTAAACACATCAATGTTGTTATGAGGATGCCATGAGGCAGTTAAGGGAGTTGGATGCTCGAAATCAAGGAGGTAGAGGTCCTAGGAGTTTGGAAGAAGGCATAATGGGAAGTTGCAAAAAGTTGTTATTAAGTTGTCATGTTGCATGCAACTCGGTTATCTTGGATCCCTTAAAAGATAGGAGAGTGGGATCGAACAACATCCCTAAAAACATGGCAAATGGAATCTATGAAAGGTGTGGCTTGAATGAAAGATGGGAGAGTTGTAAAAAAGTTTTTGTTTTTGGGAATAGAAGAAAAGTCTGCAATTTCTGTGCTTTCCTAAATATCTTGAGTGACAGTGATATTAGATGAGTTGTATGTATTGATTTAACATCGGATTTGTGTTTATAGGGTAGATTTAAGCATTTTTCTTTTTTTAGGCAAGTTGATTTGAATTAGTTTAGTGTTTTCAATTCACAAGTTAAGGTTTAGAGGGTTTTCTAGTCCTATTATGATCAGTCAGTCTTTTTATGGCTCCCCCTTGAAATCTAACCACAAGATCCTCATGAGAATAGATGGAAATGTTAGGGGAGCCACTAGTCTATACATATTTAAGGTTAGGAGTCATGAAGGGTCGAGCAGATATTTTTAAAATCAAACCCTAGGCGAGTTCAAAGTACCTTGTTAGAGGTTTGATAGTGAAGAATTAAAGAACTTAGGCAGGGGAAAGAGGTACCGTATGTATCAAGTACAGTTCCAGGTAGGGTATGATCAAATCTCCACATGCTAGAAGGATTGAGGTCCAGTCAGTCCATTTGTGTGAGAGAGGAGCAAGAGATCAGAAAATTCCAAGTAATTAGGCCTATTAGCCAATTTGACCTAGATTATAGGATACCAGTGTACGGATGAGTCAGGGGTTTGAAACCTTGTAAATCTTTTAGAGGATCAAAAAGTGTATCAGAATGTGAAGTTTTTTTTCTAGGTTGTTTGGAAAGTTTGGTCAAGAATGAAAAAAAGGTCACTGTCAAGGGCTACAAGGAAATAGGCCTTCTCAAGACCAAATCTTGAAATCGGTAAGAAGGGAGATTGAAGAACATCCAAGATGAATCCAATTGGATGTGTTTGGCATGTTTTTAGTATCTTTGATACCCCTATAAGCAGTTCAAGGTTTTGAGTGAAGTTGGCACTTAGATTCTTCTAAGTGTAGGAGAGAGTTTGCTAGTTCAAAGAGTTGTCAGTCTTTCAAGGTGAAGCACAAGTGAGAAACTCTTGGAGAGGAGTTAGAATAGGAATTAGTTAATGATCTGAGGCTAATAAGAACCTAGAGGATATTAGGTTCTTGGATGAAGATAGGGAAAATTCTTCCTAGCTAGTTGTGCCAGCAAGCCTTGGAACCCTCACACCATATTAGTATCAGAGCCTTGTTTGATCAGGCTTGTGATTGATGTTGCAACCCATTGAATCAGTAGGAGAGAATGCACCAGAGGAAGAAAGAACCATGGTGACTAATGCTGAGTTAGCCAAGAAGGTAGAAGAGCAAGAAGAGGATAACTGGCTGCTGAGAGAAAGGTTGTCTTGAATGGAGAAGCTCTTGGATGAAGTCCAAGACAAGGAAAAGAAAGTAAAGGATAAAATAGAACTGAAGGAAGAGCAGGAAGCAAAGGAAAAGGAATTGGAATTGGAGGAGGAAGCTCCAAAACCTAACCCTATCCTTACTGAAGAACCCTTCTTGAAGGCACTGCAAGCCTTAAGTGGCAAAGATTTGGAAGGAGTGCCACTATTTAGTGGACAAATGGATCCTGATTCAATCATGGACTGGATTGAAAGCATAGAGAATCACTTTGAATGTGATGGTATAACAGAAGCCCAAAAAGTTAAGGTGGCCAAGTGAAGGTTGAGAGGTTCAGCTCTCACATGATGGAAGTTTGTGCAAGGTGAAAGAGAGAAAGAAGGAAAGGGTCCTATAGTTACATGGAGAGGCATGGTAACCAAGATCAAGTAGACCTACTTACTTGATGACTATGAAGTCCAGTTGCATAGGAGGAGACATAATCTTAGACAAAAATATAAGGATGTCCAAACATACACTGAGGAGTTCCAAAAGCTATGCCTCAAATCCAAGGTGGTTGAAGGTGAAAGCATCAAGCTAGCAAGGTATTTGAATGGACTCAAGTGGTCTATTCAAGAAGACATGAGCCTGGTGAACTTCAAAAATATTTTCCAATGTTATCAAATGGCCTTAAAGATACAAGAGAAAGGCAAAAAGAAGCAAGAGAAAACCTCCAAAGTAGAGGTAAAGGAAAAGATAGTAGAGGACAAAGAGGTGGCTATGGCGAAAGAAGTTCAGAATCAAGGGCTCAAGGAGAAGTCAGGTACTCTGAGCGGCAAGAAGGAAGCTCTAGTAGAGGTGGTAGAGGAAGAGGCTCTAACTCTAGAGGAAGAAGTGGTGGACAAGGAAGAGGTAATTACTTTACCAACATGAAATGTTACCACTGCAATCAAATGGTACACCGAGACTATAGGTGTCTAGAGAAGGGTAGTACCTCTCATGGAGGTGATAAGATAACTAATCTAGTTCATGATGAGACAAATGCAGCAGAGAAACATTCGGAGGTACCATTGAATTCTGAGGAAGGTGAGAACCTCATGATGAGAACTTTGATCAAGGAGCCGGTTAAAGAAGAACCAAGCCAAATGAGGTCCCTGTTTAGGATAAAGTGTAAAATGATGGGGAGAGTATGTAGAGTCATCATTGACTCAGGGTCTACTGAAAATATTGTGTCAGAGGAGACAGTTAGCAAGCTGAAGTTGACAAGGATACCCCACACCAATCCTTACAAGGTCACATGGCTCAATAAAGGCCAACATGTCTTGGTAAATGAACAAGCATGGGTGGAGTTCTCAATTGGAAGGTACAAAGACAAAGTCTTGTGTGATGTGTTACCTATGGATGCATGTCACTTGCTCCTAGGTAGACCATGGAAATTTGATTGCCAAGCTATGCATGATGGAGCAAAGAACTCTTATACTTTCAAGAAGGATAAGGTAACATTTAGAATTCAGTCACTGTTAGAAGATGCAGAGGTGCAAACAATAGGTGCTAAATTGCTCATGGTTGGTGAAAAAGAGTTCTTAGAAGCCTTGGAAGAAGGGGAAGGAGTTGGCTATGCAGTAATGTTGAGGCCAAGAGAGGTAAGTAATGACAAAGCAGCTAATAAGCCATAGTTACCTAGAGAAATATAGAAAATTTTGTAGACCTATGAAGGCATTGTGAGCAGTGGACAACCAGCAACATTACCCCCTAAAAGAGCCATAAGTCATAGGATAGACTTGATACCACGGGCTACCCTACCAAACAAGGCAACCTACAAGATGACTCAACAAAATGAGGAAGTAGCTAGGCAAATACAAGAACTCCTAAACCAAGGTCTCATTAGGAAGAATATCAGTCCATGTGCAGTACCCATTGTCTTAGCACCTAAAAAGGGAGGAGAATGGAGGCTTTGTACTGATTCAAGGGCCATAAATAAGATAACCATTAGGTATATGTTCCCTATCCCTAGGATTGAAGACCTCATTGATTGTCTAGGTGAAGCTAGGTACTATACCAAGATAGACTTAAAGAGTGGTTATCACCAAAATAGAATACATGAGGGAGATGAGTGGAAAACAACTTTCAAAACCAATGAGGGTTTATATGAGTGGCTGGTTATGCCATTTGGATTGTCTAATGCCCCCTCCATATTCATGAGACTCATGAATGAAATCCTCAAAGACTACATTGGTAAATTTGTAGTGGTGTATCTTGATGATATACTGAGTTATAGCAAAACAAGAGAAGAGCACCTCCAACAGATAGAGCTGATTTTCAAGAAGCTGCAGGAGGAGAAATTGATGATCAATTTAGAAAAATGTGAATTCATCAAGACAGAGCTGGTGTACTTTGGATTTGTGCTATCACATGGAAACTTAAAAATGGACAACAGCAAAGTGGAAGCCATCCTCAATTGGCCTACTCCAAAGACACCAACAGAGGTAAGAAGTTTTGATGGCCTTGCTCAATACTATAGGAAGTTCATAAGATAGTTTAGTGCTATTTGTGCTCCTATGTTGGATACCATTAAAGGAGGGATGAAGACTAAGTTTGTATGGAATGAGCAAGCTAACAAAAGTTTTGAGTTGTTGAAAGAAAAGATAGCTACCCAACCTGTTTTGGTGTTACCAAGCTTTGAGAAGCTATTCACCATTGAGTGTGATGCAAGCAATGTGGCTATTGGAGCTGTTCTCAGTCAAGAGGGCAGACTAGTGGCTTTTCATTCTGAGAAATTAAGTGAAGCCAAGAAGAAGTATTCTTCTTATGACCTTGAGATGTATGCATTGGTCCATGCTTTAAGGAAATGGAGGCACTATTTTCTTCCCAAGGAATTCATAGTGTATTTAGACAACCAAGCACTTAGTTTCCTGAATTCACAAGAGAAATTGAGTCACAGACACATGAAGTGGGTTGAATACCTACAAGCTTATACCTTCAATATCAAGCACAAGAAATGAGTACTCAACAAGGTGGTAGATGCCTTGAGTAGAAGAGTCCTCACCATACAAGAAATTCAGTTGAAGAGCATGGGAATAGATCATTTCAAGGATCTATATGCAGATGATGAAGATTTTGCAGACATTTATAAGGTATGTGCTGAATACAAGAATCATTTTCATAGTAAATATGTTGAATATACTTTGCAAAGTGATCTCTCGTTTAAAGGAAATTAGTTATGTGTCCCTAGAGGCTCTATTAGAGAGAATTTGATACAAGAAAAGCATAATGGTGCATTGAGTGGTCACTTTGGGATCACAAAGACTCAAGAACTTGTTCAAAGGTTCTATTATTGGTCATGAATGAACCTAGATGTTAGGAGGTATGTGGAGAGTTGTATAGTGTGTCAAAAGGCCAAAGGTACTTCTTCAAATGCAGGCCTATGCCAACCACTGCCTATTCCTACTAGGCCATGGGAATGCTTGAGTATGGATTTTGTAGTTGGGTTACCCAAGACAAGACAAGGCATGGACAATGTTTATGTAGTTCTGGACAGATTCAACAAAATGGCTCACTTTGTGCCATATAAAACAACCAATGATGCCAGTCAAATAGCCTCTCTTTTCTTCAAGGAGATAGTAAGGATACATGGGTTACCTATAAGCATTGTGTCAGATAGAGACCCCAAGTTTATGAGTCATTTTTGGAAGACTCTTTGGCATAGATTGGGAAATAATTTATCTTTTGGATCTGCATACCATCCCCAAACTAATGGTCAGACCGAAGTTGTTAATAGAAGTCTTGGAAATCTATTAAGGTGCTTGACCAAGGAGTATGGTCAACAATGGGATCAGTTGATTGGACAAGCTGAATATGCCTATAATGACACTGTGAACAGATCAACAGGGAAGAGTCCCTTTGAAATTGTCTATGGATTACATCCTAGAGGAGTCTATGAGCTAAGAGACTTAAAGGATGGAGTCAAGGGAAGTGGATATGTTGATGATTTTTCTTATGCAATGCAGGAGATTCATGATACAGTTAGGAAGACATTGGTAGAAAACACCATGAAGCATAAGACCAAGGTGGATGAGCATAGAAGAGAAGTTCAGTTCAATGTTGGAGACTTGGTGATGGTGCATCTAAACAAGTCTAGGTTACAAAAAGGAGTTCCTCACAAGTTGCAGATGAAGAGGATAGGTCCCTGTCCTATCTTGGAAAAGTATGGAAACAATGCTTTTAGAGTGCAGCTACCCGAAGACAGTGGAATGTCCCCTATTTTTAACATTGCAGACCTAGTCCATTACAAAGGACCACCACTAGACATGGATCAAAACCTCAATGAAGTCATCCAAGATGTGGAGGAGCTCAAACTGCCTTTAGCTACAGTCAAACAAGCTGATAGTATATTGGATACTAGGGTCTATAAGAAGACTAGAACCAAGGAATATAAGGAACATCTGATTAAAAGGCATGGTCAATCTGATGCTAATGCAGTGTGGATCAAAGAATCATAGTTCAAGAATTTGGGCATTGATCTCAACTTACTCAATCCAAGGGTGGATTGAACTCTTTTATTTTGGGGAGGATGGTGCAGGAGCACCTAGGCTAACCTCCATTTTGTTAATTGTCATTTTTGGCTTCTATCTGACCTTAGCCAAGTTAGGGTAATAGTGTGTTTTTTTTGGACCTTAGAAGGTCATTGTTGTGGTTAGGTGAATTAGTCATTAGGACTAAGATTCACCAAAGTTTAGTCATTATTGCTAGTTTGCTTTGTTTAGCTTAATTTGGAATTTTGAATCTTAAATGTGTTCTAAACACATCAATGTTGTTAGGAGGATGCCATGAGGCAGTCAAGGGAGTTGGATGCTCAAAATCAAGGAGGTAGAGGTCCTAGGAGTTTGGAAGAGGGCATAATGGGAAGTTGCAAAAAGTTGTTATTAAGTTGTCATGACAACATTTGTCATGTTGCATGCAACTCGGTTATCTTGGATCCCCTAAAAGATAGGAGTGTGGGATTGACCAACATCCCTAAAAACATGGCAAATGGCATCTATGAAAGGTGTGGCTTGAATGCAAGATGGGAGAGTTGTTGTAAAAATGTTTTTGGTTTTGGGAATAGAAGAAAAGTCTACAATTTCTGTGCTTTCCTAAATATCTTGAGTGACAGTGATATTAGATGAGTTGTATGTATTGATTTAACATTGGATTTGTGTTTACAGGGTATATTTAATGGTTTTTCCTTTTGTAGGAAAGTTGATTTGAATTAGTTTAGTGTTTTCTATTCACAAGTTAAGGTTTAGAGGGTTTTCTAGTCCTATTCTGACCAGTCAATCTTTTTATGGCTCCCCCATGAAATCTAACCACAGGATCTTCCTGAGAATAGATGGAAATGTTAGGGGAGCCACTATTCTATACATATTTAAGGTTAGGAGTCATGAAGGGTCGAGCAAATATTTTTAAAATCAAACCCTAGGCAAGTTCAAAGTACTCGGTTAGAGGTTTGATAGTGAAGAATTAAAGAACTTAGGCAAGGGAAAGAGGTACCGTATAGATCAGGTACATTCCCAGGTAGGGTATGATCAAATATCCACATGCTAGAAAGATTGAGGTCCAGTCAGTCCATTTGTGTGAGAGAGGAGCAAGAGATCAGAAAATTCCAAGTAATTAGGCCTATTAGCCAATTTGACCTAGATTATAGGATACCCGTGTACGGATGAGTCAGGGGTCTGAAACCTTGTAAATCTTTTAGAGGATCAAAAAGGGTATTAGAATGTGAATTTTTTTTTCTAGGTTGTTTGGAAAGTTTGGTCAAGAATGACAAAAAGGTCATTGTTAAGGGCTATAAGGAAATAGGCCTTCTCAAGACCAAATCTTGAAATCGGTAAGAAGGGAGATTGAAGACCATCCAAGATGAATCCAATTGGATGTGTTTGGCATGTTTTCAGTATCTTTGATACCCCTACAAGCAGTTCAAGGTTTTGAGCAAAGTTGGCACTTAGATTCTTCTAAGTGTAGGAGAGAGTTTGCTAGTTCAAAGAGGTGTCACTCTTTCAAGGTGAAGCACAAGTGAGAAACTCTTGGAGAGGAGTTAGAACAGGACTTAGTTAATGATCTAAGCCTGATAAGAAGCTAGAGGATATTAGGTTCCTGGATGAAGACAGGGAAAATTCTTCCTAGTTAGTTGTGCCAGCAAGCCTTGGAACCCTCACACCACACAATAGGAGGATGAATGATAATTTCCAATGAATGATGTAACTCTTTTTGTGATTGTTGTATTGTATCATTTTGTTTTGTTTAGGGAGGAGGGTCATCATGCATTGCTTCTGTCAAGTGTGGATTGTTTAATTCTTCATGTAACTTGCGAGAAATGGCATGATGTCTATGCTTATGCTCAATAGAAGCTCAATTTCTTTTGGTTTTGTTAACAATTTGTGTTAGTGAAGGAGTGGGTTGATCAACCGTAGGTTACTTTTTTTTCGTAAGGGGAGGAACAGAAGGAACCATGGAAGGTTGGTCATCCAATTTCTCTTTTCCTTTGTAAACTTGTTTTATTTGAGGAGGCATGACAAAGTTGCTTTTGTTATCTCTTGGACTCTTAGATGAGGTAGTGGAAGTTTTTGGTGTTGGTTGGTATTGGTTGTTTGGTTCTCATTTGGGTTGAAGCATGGTTTCATCGATCATGGTAGTGTCAAAGGTAGAAAAGGATGCATGTTGAGGAGGAAATTTTGCTATTTTCTTTGCTTTGAATTTTTGATAAGCTTTGAAAAAAAGTCTTGTTGTGGTGTTATAGGTTCCATGGGCTTAGCCAAAAGGATTCTAAGGAAAAGTTTCCTTTGGAAGACAAGGGGTTAAATCCACTATGGTGGATGGTGAATATTTCATTTCCAAATGGAAACTATAAGCATTTATGTAGAATCAAAGGGATGACTTCTATTGAGCGAAGCCATGAATGGCCTAGCCTCAAATGAAATTGGTCCAATTGTAGGATGATAGAAAATGTGACATCTAATGTTTTTTGTCCTATTTTTAATGGTAGGGTGATCAATCCTATCATAGGGAAAGAAAAACCATTATGCATCTTGATCCATGCTTTTGGTTTATCATAGTGATATTGATAAAGTTCATGTAATACTAAGAATTCCTCAGTGATCATGTTCTCTCAACATGAGGCATCTATCAGTATCCTATTAGTGGGCTTGTCATAGATATGGCTAGCTATGTAGAGAGGATCATCAGGTAAATGCTTAATTATATCCTTATAGGAGAAAGAAATATATAGAGATTTCATAGGTTGGCCCTTATGAGGGATAATGTCTATCACACCTACCATTTCATCCCTAGCATTAACATGGGTAATATGTGGGATAGGATCAAGATGTTCATTAGAAACATTCATCACATAATTCTTTGTAGTTTCACTAGGTTTGACAAATGAAATATTATGTTTGGGCATTGGATCAATGAAAATTTGCAAGTTTTGATTTGGAGGTGCAACAAACTTATTACCTTGATCATTAACACCTACAATGGATAGATAGTCAAAATCAATGAGCTCTTGCACAAGATTTTTAACATGCTTGCAATGTTTTGTGTCATGCCCATTGTATTGATGTTAATTGCAATAAGCATTGGATTTAAAGTTTAGAGGTAAATACTTAGTAGGGTTAGGTGCTTTGACGGTAGGCAAGGTAATCATTTGTTGTAAAATTTGGGACACGATGTTATGAAGGGTGTAGGTAAAGGTGTGAATTGTCTTTTTGGATCTCCATAACTAAAGGGTACCATGGTTTTAATAGTTGTTATTTGGTTATTCACATTTTGAGGTGTAGGATAAGGATGATTAAAATGAAGGAACCCTTTGTTTTTTATTTCTAAATGGTTGGGAATTGTTTTGGCTGGTAGGTTCATATTTCTCAGTTCGGCTATAACTAGATCTTGTATCTTGAATGCAAAATAAATTTTGATAATCACAAATGGAAATACACAAGTGCATGAAGAATGGGAATTTAATCATATTGAGTTTTTCCTAAACTTTAGTTTACAAATTTTTGATAAACATCTTTTGAATATGTGGGCTAGGGATCTAGACATAAATTTTGGAATAAAGTGACTGATAGCATGAGATAAAATCAATTATCTTTTCTTCCTCATTTTTCTTGCGTCTCATCAAATCAGCCAAGGTCTCCTTGGGAGTATTATGCACATGGAAATGATTTATAAATTAATAAAAAAGTTTATTAAATGAACAAATTGAATTTTTGGGTAAAGAAGAAAACCTTTGCAAGGTAGTATCTTTTAATGTCCTAGTGAAATTTTTTGCTAATAGTTTATCATTAAGGACAAAATCACTACATAAGGTGGTGTAGGCATTAAAATGATTAGAAGCATCACCCTTCCCTCCATATTTCTCAAATCTAGGCATCTCTACCCCTTGTGGCATTGGTGTTTGCAAGATTTCCAAAGAAAATGGGCTACATGAAACATAATATGTGGGTGGACCATTCTGATTTTGGTTTATGGTGGATATTTGTTTTTGTATAGAGGAAATGTTTTGGAAAGGTTGTGATACAAGAGGGTCATTATTAGTGGTATGGGATGGAAGTGAAAGTGGTGATGTAGTGTATGTAGTGATAGGGAAAGTGAACATAATGATTATAGGTGTTAATGTGGAAGAAGATAGAACATGTGATGCCACATAGGAATTAGGGATGCTAGCAAGAATACTCAAGGAAGGAATCACATTACTAACTTGTTGCAATGGTGTTGTGACTTGACGAGTGGTATAGGTAGGCATTGAGGGTATGGTTGAGGGAGGAGTTTGAGGTCCTCCTTGGCTTACCACATTGTTTGTTGGTTGAGGGGAATTAGAGGTTGAAGGAAGATATTTTGTATATATCTCAACTATGTATTTCACAATGTCCAGGCCATCTTTGTATTCAAGCATGCAATGGATGTTTTCTATGGTAGGAATTGTAGTAGTTGAAATGTTTTCAATGCTTACTTGATGTTGTAGATGTCCTAAGTCCTCATGAATTTGAATTATTTTGTCTTGTGGGATATGGTCATTCCATGATTCAACTTGCATGTTATTTGAAGGTAAAGAGTCGCTAAGGGTATTATCCAAGCCTAGTGTACTAATTGCAATACTAGGAGTGGAAGATCTAGATAACCCAAGATCCACAATGATTGTGTTATTTTGGGATAACATGAGTCTCAAACTTCTTTCACTAAGTTATTAGCCATAGGACACCAAAAACTCATGCAAAGACTTCTAAATGTGGGGTTAATGAAAATGCAATGTAAACTAATCAGAATGAAATGCTTAAAACTAAAATTTTAGAAAGTAAAACTGAAATGAAAAAACAACAAACATAAACTCAGAAATTGAAGATTAAATGCTAGAAAATGCAGTGAAAAATATCCAACTAGACTAAGTGGCCCATGGTGGCGAGTGAGTTCAAGTAGTGAAATTTTTGAAAATTTTCAAAAAATTTGAATTGATTTTTATGCTTTTTAGGTTTTTAGATGTAGATATAATATGAATATGCAGAATTTTATTGATTTTTAATGAAATGAAGTGCAAAAGTGAAAGCTATATGAGCTTTTCACTAATGCAAATTTGAAAACCCTAGAATGCAAAATAAAAAATGTAAAATGCAATGGAATGTTAATGTAAGCTATTTCAAGGATGTAAATGTACTTTCAATCAGAAATATGATGTTCTAAGGTTGGGCTCACCAAAATGTGGACTATGTAAATGGAATGCACAACTTCCTTTATCCACACTAGAAAGTGGAATGGAGGAAGAGGTATCCAATTTCACAAAATTCACACTCAAGAACGAATCCTTGAGATTCCAATGGAAAAGGGATTGAAATATATCAAAGGAGATTGTTCCTAGGGTTGGAAATTGATAAAGAAGATTAACTAATAATGAAAAACTAAGTAAATGCAAGATGTCTAAAAACACATTGTGATATGTAAAATGACCTAAATATGCAAACAAACTATAACAAGAATTAATGATACTAGAGATGCACTCCTGGAAACTAGAAAGTGATGAAGAGGAGATTTGGAATCCTATAGTTCAGTCACTATTGAATCCCACTGGGATTCATACGCCAAGGTGGGTAACTTAGTCTTGTTTAGGGAAGATTCTGCCAGAAAAGGTTTTAGAAGAAAGGGTACTTAGAACTACAAAAACCTCTATTTAGGGCTGGCAGTGGGATTCATATTCCACTGATGGCATATCAATCCACTTCTAGATTTTGATAAATTCAAAAGTTGAATATGTAGTTACTGGTCTACACTTCTTTCCATGACAAGTTTGTGGATCTAAATCTATAGAATTTGACCTATAGGTGTTCTCCAAGCTTCTTTTAGGGCTTTGAAAATTTTTAATGAATTTGAAAAATTGTTGACAACTTTTCCAATCTTACTCTTTGAATAATCTATAAAATAGGCCTGTAAAATACATGCAAAGAGAGGGGAAAATTGTTGAGGGTTAGTGAATAGGGTTTTTCCTTGGTCAAACCCCAATTTGGTAATTAAACCCTTGAAAATAAAATGAAATGAATAGAGGATGATGAATGAAAAAAAGAAATGCTACAACTCACCAAACCCTTGAAGTAGAAATCTAAAGACATGCAAGTAATGGCTCCAAAGTTCTTGAATTCTATTGTAGACAAAACACTTGAATGAAAAATCACTTGATTACTTGATTAGGAATTTAGGAGAGTTAAGGAGGATGAAATGAGAGGAAAAACAAGATATTTATACACAATTATGAAATATTTCCTGAAAATAACACATCACAGGCTGACCTTAGGTCTTAGAAAATCATATCTCGCCAGAATTTTGAATTTATTTTGATTTTTGAGCCAAATGGGACTCATTCGACCCTAGTGGAAAATGGGTCCCACATAGGAATTTTAAGTGGGTATCAAAAATTAAGTGTATTAAATGATGTTTATCAGGATTATTATAAAAAATACACTTATGTAAGGCCTGTAAGTGTAAAATGGAGTGAATTAAAGTATAAGAAAGGGTCAAATTATTGATGAAAATCCTAGAAAAGCATTAGATTTTGTTACAACACTTTGAAATAAGGGTTGGTAAGTGATAAAAAGAGGTTATTTAGGTGAAATATATTAACAGGACCCTAGAAAAGTGTGAAAGTGTGTTACAACACTTTACAACACTTAAGTAAGGTACCACTTGAATTCTTTTAGTTTACTAGGTCCCAAGACCTAATGTGAATGTGTTGTCCACATTACAACATTAAATCAAGGCACAATTAAGTAAAATTCACAAGGAGGACCCAAACGAGATATAAAAAGTAGAAGGGTTACTTTTTCTGTGTTCACACTTGGGAGCACTATTTGTTCATTGTGGTCCATGTTTAGTGTTTTTAGCATTGATCATTGCTTGATTATTTGGTGGTTGCACATATATATTTTGTGTGTTTGCAGGTTGGGTGTTTGTCAAATTCCTAGGAGTAGTTAAGACCACCTTTGCATCAACAACACCATCATGAGTAAATTTTTTGTTCTTGGCCCAAAAGTAGGGCTTTTCATTAGAACTAGTGTATGGGTAGTTATCTTTATACACTTGTTTGTTTCCCTATGAGATTAGAGATCACTCGATGTTGATGGTCCTAGGGACAAGCTTATCATAAGTGGTGATACATTTCATTTTTAAGTGGAAGGATAGATCTGGATCAACATTTGCTATGATAATCCCCACTCGGTACTCATAGGGATTGGGCCACTTGCTCTTACTCCTCTTTTCCTCCACCATTGTTTGAAATTTTCAAAGGATTCTCTTTTGTTTTGCTTAAGAGTGTATAACTATTCCAAGATTACATCCATGTCAAGATTAAAGGAGAAGTGATCTATGAAACTATCTGTGATTTCTCGGAACGTTTTGATACCTAGAGGCGCTAGGAATACCAGTCAATGGCTCCACCTATCAAGCTTTGTGGAAAGATGTGCATCAAATAGGAATAATTGTAGGTGACCTCCATAAACATGATGTTGAATTATTTGATGTGGTCCACAAGATTTCCTCTCCCTTTGTATTTATCAAATTTATGGACTCAAAACTTGGAGGGAAAGGTACCATTGTGATGTTTTTATTGAATGGATATGGACATAGGTTTTGTTTTGTATGGGGATTCTTCATTTTTCCCATCCAGATATCCAATATTTCTTGTGTTAACCCCTTAATTTGTGATGCTACATCATCTTGTGGATTTGGTGGAGGAACATATGTTGTGTATTATGGGATGGTAGATGAATTGTATGTGGGATTTAGATATGATGGAGTGCTATATGATGTGTATGGGAGTGTAGGATATTGTGAAGGTGATTGTGGTGTTGTTTTATATGTTTCTAATGTGTTTGGGTTGATGATATTTTGTTGAGGGTTATAGTATAGACCCTTGTTGTTGTGCAAGAAATTGTTCTTGTTGGGAATACTATTGAGTTTCCTATTACGATTGTTGTTGTTGTTGGGTTGCTAAGGCTACTTTTTGGGATCCTAAGGCTATTGGGTGTGCTTGTTGTTCATGTTGAGCCAATAATGCTCATTTTTTTTGTTGTGCTACTAAGGTTGCTTGGTCTTGTTTTTGTTGTTCTTGCATTGCTTGTTCCTAGGAGTCTTGTGCTTGTTGAAAAGCTAGAGTGTATATTTTTGTTTATTGCAAGGCTTGTTAATAGGATTGTCGTTATTGTAAAGCTTTATATTGAGCTTGTTGTGCTTAAAATGCTTATTGATAAGCTTGTTGTGCTTTTTGTAAAGCTAGAGAATGTGCTTGATATGCAGAAGCTTTTTGTTGTTGGGATATCTATGATGGGTTTTGGGTGATCATGGTTTGAGTGGATGTGGGTTGATGATGAGAGGTTGGGGGTTACCTTGGTTTAAAATTCCTTGTAAAATGGTGTATTGGGATGGAGGAATGTAAGTTTTTGGTCCCATTTAATTTTGCATGATGTGGGGAACCAATGATAAAGATGATGATCGCACCATTTGGTATTACGATGTCAATGGAACATTAGGACCTTAAGTCTATTGATTGATAGGGTTATGTTAACCTATTTTTTGAGGGATCCCTTGCTGTTTTTAATATGGGACCAAGATATTACCTTGGTTGAGGGGATTTGTGACCAAGGTTTTGCTTTGATTTGGCTTGATGATTGATGGGATTGATGTGGATGGTGGATTGACTTGAGCAACTTGGGTAACCACTTGTTTTGATGTGTTGATGGGGTTTTTGGAACCACTTTCTAAGGGTTTTCCTTGCATGAAGGTGTTATCTTTCCCTTGTTGTCCTATTTGGGGCACTTGGTTCATATTACCTTGTGTGATTTTGTTCACACTTGTGGTACTTGTTGGGATGGATGAAGATGGGTATGCTCGAAATGTCGAGGTCATTGTGGTGTCATTGAATGTAAGTTTTTTTCCAAATGTTGGTGTCTAACTTGCATTTTTAGGGAAGATTGGTGGTTAGTGGAATGTTCATGTTGTGAATACCCAAATTTGTGTTTGTTCCTAGACATGAAGTGAGACCAAGGTTGGTTCCTAGCCTAGTTGTAAGAATTGATATTAAGGGTTGAATCAACACAAGGGATGGATTTGGTTGAATTGTAGATGGAGTTAAGCCTTATACCAAGGTTTTTGCAGCAAAATATGGGGGAATTTAAGCTACTTCCTCTAAGTCTTGGCATTCTTGTTTATACTCAAGGAGTTCTTCCTTATAAAGCTCAAGGGGATTGTTTATGGCATCTTCTACCTCATATGGTCCAAATGGATCTTGGGGTTGTTGTGACGGGGTAGAATGCCTCCTTGGATCAATTTATTGTGAATTTGGATCACTTGTGGGGAATGGGACTTTGGTTTCTTCCATGATTCTCTTGTGTTGTGATCTTTTTTTAACCATAGATTGTGGGTCACCTATGGGAGAATTATGTTGAAATTTGTAATGTTTAAAATATCTAGTTGACTCAAATCTTGGTAAAAGGGATGATCTAAGTCATTTTGGAGCAATGGTGATAATGGGAGATGAAAATGATGAATGATATGGAGAGTGATCTTTGCAAATATTTTGGGACAACACTTTTGACTTAAGTTTGATGTTTGATGTTTGGATAAAGGATGTTTAATGAAGTTCAAAAACTTTAAGGTAGACTTGTGACCTTCAAGATAAAGTAGTCCACAAATGATAACTAACTTAACTAAGTGCATGGAAAAGGATTCATTTCACATAAAAAGTAGATAAGTTAGGATTTTGGGTTGATAGATGTCTAAGTCCAAAGTGTTGGTGTGTTCAAAATTTTGCAAATTTTGGTGAAGTGAAGGATGAAAATATGATGAAGGATGGATGAAGATGTTTGACCCAATATTGACCTAGAGTGAAATTTTGTCTTGCAAGACCAAGGTGATGAGAAACATCCTATACCTCTAAGGTGATCATACTCCAAGAACTCAATGATTTTGGTAAAATAGGACTCAAATGATTTTGGAATATAGGAAGAAAATATTTTGGTAAAATGAAACTCAATGATTTTTGATAATGGAACTCAATGATTTTGACAATAGAACTCAATGATTTTTATCTCAATGTTTTCAATGCTTTCCTTCTCTCAATTTTCTTGTTGTGGGGAGTCCAAGTTTGAACATACATCAATGTGGGGTGTTCATTTGATTTAATCTTGGATTAATGAAGTTATTTTTACCACATAAAATGACTTGCTCAAGTTTCAAGCTAAATGTATATGTCAAAAATATCATTCATTTCACAAAGTCCATTATGTGAAAATCAAGAAGTTAAACCCATAGTTGCCTAGGTTAACTTTCAGAAGTATGGATTAAGATGTAAACCAAAATACTTAGAAGTCTCTAGGGATAGAAATCCTTAGGAAAAGCATCAATATCAAGGCTTTTTCAAAGGATTTCCATACTTATACCAAAGGGTTTCAAATTTTGAGGAGGCATTTTGATGTTTGTTTGCAATTATTTTGGAACCAAGCAAGTGTTAAACTAACTCACAAGCATTTACAATCCTAGATAGAGTGGGTACGTGTTTCTTAGTAGTCTTATCATCATTAGAAGAGATGATTAATCTATGAAGATGAAATGGACAAAAATGCTATGTCAAGGAAATGTAACATCTTGACATGCCAAGCAAAGGAGTCCCTTCCCCATTTTCTTTATTTCCTCAATCAAAAGCTAGACATGTGGAAAGTAACTTCTTGGAGCAGTGCTACTCCAATGCACTACCTTAAAATACATTTTGGAATTGGACTTGTTTAACTACTACAAACAAGGGTTTTAATGACCATATTTAGGACAAACTAGTGCCATACACACAATTATTCACTCAATTAAGAGGCCTCCCAACCCTTAGAAATATCTAATGGTTTTAATACATCACAATGATACTAAGGGAGGCATTCATCAGTATGGTATAGCCACAACCAACGGGTTAATGACTTTAGTCACAACTAGTTATTTATATAGTAGACCAAAATGAAAGCACCACTTGGTTCATTCCCTCTCACAAGTTGGGAGGAAAGCCCTATAAAGGTAACACATGTTTGATGTGTAAAATTATTTTCATCACTGAATATTTCCAATAGGTGCAAAGGAAGAGGATAATAACTTCCAAGAAGAAAAGGTATACTTTTGTGTTTCTCTTCACCCAAGATCACATGAAGTGTAAGGGGATTGGATACACACAACAAGAATACTCAATCAATTCAGACACATGATCATTTTAATCCATCATAACAAAATGAGCTCATTTTAAGCACCAATTTGAAGTGGGGAAGTTGTATTCTTCAATTTAAACCATCACAAAGTGAGTATATTTGGGTTCAATTTTAACCAACTTTGAAAGTGAATTTGAAGCCCAATTGAAAGCTAGTTGTCGTAAGATTGTAAGTCTTAAAACCCAATGGAAATTTAGTGGTCGTAAAACATGAAGAAAAGTAGAATATGATGGGTTATAATTGTCCCATAATTTTCAAAGAACTTTTACAATAACTAAAACTAAGAAAAACCAAAAATCAATTTTATTTTTTTTTATAGTTTTTTCTATATTGTAGAAGATCACATTTTTGGAGATCTTTAAAGTTGTATTTGGCATTGGAACTTGCGGTAGTCCTTAAAAATGAGCTACCAAAGGAACCCTTTTTTAGGGAATGGATTAGTAATCTTGGAGAGCTTTCCAATGGGGCAAACAGATTCAAATTTTGACCAATGAGTAGAAAGTTATGATCCCAACAAGTTGGGGTAAATAATTTCCTAGTTTTTCTCCAAATCTACAAAAGCAGTTAGCTTGACAAAAAAATGAGAAGTCAATGACATGTTAGAAATTAGATAAAGTTAGAAAATTAAGAAACATGTCAAATTTCATGTCAATTTTTGTTTACTAGTAAATCACAATGTTGAAATAAATTGCTTCATTGAATTTCATCATTATCATTGCTATATAGCAAGTGCATCACTATATTGAAAAATCGATAGCATTGGTTTGCAAAAAATAGTGGCATCAAATGCTTCACTATATAAATTGCATCACTAAATAAAAAGTTAAGACTCAATGAAAAATAATCTTAGTGTCACTATTTAAATGTGTGGTGACAAAATTTCATTTGCATCATTGAAACAAAAACTCAAGTGTATCATTGTATAGAAACACACCATCAAATGTGTCAGTGAATAATCAATAGCATCGTTGGACCTGAAAACACAAGAATAGGTAGTTTTAACATGAAATTTGTTAGATTGGTTAGTTCAAGCCCTCCTTCTAGGGCCAAAATGTGACCAATGGATTAGTATGGGTTGACTATAGTTGATCCATGTGGATTTGAAGCATATTCAAGCCACTAAATATCAATCCAATAAGATCATCCAATACCAAACTAAAATAAATATCCATTAAAACTAACATATTAAATTATGAAATATTTAAAAACATGTATTATATCCATTGAAACTTATCCTATTGGGGGAGTGGTGTTGCATTGATGTGGAATGGCGACCCTTTCCCAACCATGTGGATAATGAGCTTGTTTCGATTGATTCTATTGAAGAGAATTAACAAAACTGATGATAGATATGTGATGGAACATGATTTAAATACTAAATTAACAGAATGCAAGCTATTTTAACATGATCTATGCCAAGATGATCGATGTGGGTGTATGCAAAGATAATCTAAATGGATTTTAAGCTAAAAATATTGAAACCCTAATTACATAATATACTAAATGGATGCATCTATGTTACTATGGAAGCCATTAATGGAAGATAAGCTATTATGCAAGTAATTTAAGCTAAAATTATGCTAAATAAGTGTTAAATATGAGTGCAAGTGAAAGTGAATTTAACATCATAATGTTTCTCTTAAAAGGTGGACCCATTTGTCTCTAAATGGTGACCTATTTATAGGATGACAAATGAGAAATGGAGGGTTGAGATTCAAAAGGTTAATCAATGCTCAAAAGGGAAGAAAGAATGAAACATGGATCATGGATTTTCATCAATGGATGAGAATCAAAGATCACATGGATCAAGGAAAGAATCAAAGGATCACATTCTCTTAAACAAACACACTTTTAACTTTCACAAGAAGTCTTGTAAGTTAACTTGCACAAGAATTCTTGTAAGTTTGTTATGAAGGAGAATATTCCTTTTTCAGATGAGTGAGGAGAGGGAATATTCTTTGGAATATTCTCATGGGTTCAAGAAAATTAGATATTTAGGAAACTAAAACAAAGTTTTAATGTGCAAAAGGGGAAGGAATATTCCCTAGCAACTAAGGGAATTAGAGTTATTAGTAATTTGATAATTAAATAAGGTTTTAATTATGTAAATTAGGGGAATTAGGATATTAATTAAATAATTTATTCATTTAATGAAAAGGGGGAAAGTGATATGATATTTAATTAAATAACTTAGGTTTATTTAATAAGAGGACTCAGGGATTTAAATTAAATAACTCAATGTAGTTTATTTAATAAGATGAAATGTTAGCATGAAAGGGGGAGAATTAACCTAATTATATTAATCAAATTAATAGATAAAAATTACATAAATAATTAAATAGGTAGGCTAATGTAATTAGATAAGTGGAAAGGGGTTGGGTTTTAGGAGGAAATGATGTTAGTATATCTGATCTGAGTGCATGATGTCATTCAAGATATTTTTAAGTGTCTACATGTATAGGGTAAGGGAAACCTACAAAAATAAATGAGAAAGACCATTCATACAAAACCATTAACTGATTGGGAAAAGAATGAGCTAGATCTAATAAATTCTACTCCCCATCCAAGTTTTGAAGAACAACTAGGATTTGAAATTTCCATAGAACATCAACATAATTGAAGAAAATTTAGCCACTTATCACACCTCTAAACAACCACCATTCATCATAAAATTTCTCCTCCTAAGGAAGAGGATGCTACATCAAATCACTCATATTACATTTTATATATTTCCAAGGTTGAAATATCATAACACATTCTCTTTTAGTTGGAGGATTAAAATCTCCTTACATATTTGAAATACCATAAATTTTTTCCATATGAATTACTACTTCATTATCATTGTGCTCCTTTCATTCATTAAATATTTTTATCTTTCACATTTCAAAATCCTTTGATTTTCCAGTATCCAAATGACAAATAG
>VDFB02168118.1:97655484-97730272 GCA_007258455.2 Sequoia sempervirens
TTCTCTACATAGTGATACAATTTATGGTAAGCAGAAAATGATAGATAATCAATTTTTTTTATAAATGGACCTGAGCAGTTTGTTCTAGGGGCCTTCAAGCAAATGAGACAAGAAAGAAAATCATGAAACATATTCATACAAGCCTCCATCTATGTTCATTGTTAATAAATATTGAAGGGAAGCACATAAATTGTATAATACATGTTAGAATAATAATTGTTTGCTACAAGTTGTTTTACATGGGGTGTTTGCATAAATGATTTCTCTATAATATTTAATGTCAACCAATGTAGCTCAAATCTACAACTAAGCTTATGGCATTATACAAATTTTGCACAGATTATTACATCATTTAATTGATGTCATAACCTAAAGAAAATACGATGAATTAAATATGGAGAATAGAAGGGGTGAACTACAACAATCAAGAGTCTCTTATGGAGAAGCGAGAAAAAGAATCTCGTAAAAAAAATCGTGTCACATGGATTTTCAAAGACATAAGGGAAAAATAATACCATGAAACATATTGATACAAGACAGATGAACAAAAAGTTGCATTAAATAGAACTCCCAAAGCCAATAGGCACCTCTAATTTGTGCAAAATGAGTCAAACCCCACATAATTAATTGAAAATTGAACCTATTACCTGGCACTAAATATTATAGAAAAATAGAGAAATTGTAAAAAAACTATTAGAATAACACTTAACACCCACTAATCTAATTTTATCTACAATATGAATATGTTTTCATACTAGCCCTCTTCAATCAATCCTATGTTAATGAGTATAATGTGAAATATCCATAGAGATAACTAAAACAATAAACCAAAGGTGATAAAATTACTATCCCCACCCATATTTTTTGACAAAAGAAATAATATTTCACTACAATTGCTCCTATGGTAACAACTAACAGTTTGTTACAGAGAGATTCAAACATAGGAGGGAAAAATAATATGATGAAGCATATCCATACAACATAGATGAACACAAAGGCACATTAAACAAAACTCTTAAACCCAATAGGTAGCAATAATCTATACAAAATGAGTATAACCCCACACACTTCATTGGAAATTCGAGCTACATCACCTGGCACTAAATATTATAGAAAAATAGAAAAATTGTAAAAGAGTTATTAGAATAACACTAAACAAGAAAAAAATACTAACCCTAACCATATTTTTTTGATGTAAGAAACAAAATTTAACTACAATTTTCCCACTCGTAAAGAGTGATAATCTATTTCATGTCTCTAAAATGGGTATAATGCCAAAGACAGAAACATATAACAAGAAAAAAATTTCAATAAATTAATCATCTATGCAAAAAACCCATGTAAAAATAAATATAAGGCCACATACTGCATTCAAAATTCCAACTGCATCAGCTCGCACTAAATATTATAAAGTAATACAAAAATTGTAAAAGAGTTATTAGAATAACACTACACAACTACCAAACTAATTTTATCTAAAATATGTAACTTATACTTTCAAACTAACTCTCTACATATATATATATATATATATATATATGCAATCACTCCTAAAATAATCTACAAGTTCCCTTATGTTAATGGGTGTAATCACAAAGATGCATAGAGAAAACAGAAACAACAAATGGGGACTGATAAAATTACTAACCCTAACCATATTTTTTGATCTAAGAAAGAAGATTTAACTACAATTGCTCCTATGGAAATGGGTGCAATGCCAAAGATAAATAGAAATAACCACAAAAAATAAATGGAAGATTCACACAGATAACATGCAATCACTCCTATCTTGATGACTCTAACAGAAAAGATGCACTGAGATAACCAAAACAACAAACAGAGGTTGATACAATTACTAACCCTAACCATTTTTTTTTATGAAAGAAAGAAGATTTAAGTACAATTGCTCCTATGGTAAGGGGTGTAACGTCAAAGATGCATACAGATAACCACAAACAAGAAACAAAATATTCACAAAGATAACTAAAATAATAAAAAAATCATGAAAAAACAATTGCTCCTATGTTAATTTGCAATTGCTCCCATGCTAATGAGTATAATGCCAAAAAATGCACAAAGATAACTAAAACAATAAACCAATAGAAAAAAATTTACAAACCCTAACCATATTTTTTGACAAAAGAAAAAAGATTTAACTGCAATTTCTCTATGCATACGATAATGTCTTACAAATCTATAAAATGGGTAAAACGCCAAAGATAGAAACACATAACAAGAAGACATGAATAGTAAATGAATCATCTATGCAGAATACCCATGCAAAATGACTCACCATACAGATGCACAGACAACTAAAACAATAAACTAATGGTGAAAAAATTACTAACCCTAACCATAATTTTTGACAATTTAAGAAAGAAGATTTAACTATAATTTCTCCATACATATAGAGCAATAATCTCTTTGAAATCTCCAAAATGGGTATAACGCCAAAGATAGAAAGATATCACAATAATACATCAACAATAAATCAATCGTCTATGCAAAATACCCATGTAAAAAATCTTATAGATTCTAGAGAATAATATTTCCTCAATTTTTCAAATAGTCTACTATCAAACCAGCCACAGAGCTGAAGACGATGATATTTACAATAGTTTGCTATGAAACCAACACCACAATGGCTATTTTGACAATACAACTTAATCAATGTACACTTTCCCATAATGCAATACTCAAATTTGCATTTACTTCATCCATCCAAATTTACTACCCCCACCTCCATAGTACAACAATGATAGAATGCATTAACACTCCTGCAAGAAAACACTTATGTTTCAGCTTCCACATATCGAAGACACCAACCCCACCACCACCAACCCATGTAATTCCCAAGCTCCATGTTGCCACAAAAATAAACCGGTCTACTCACTGGTAGCCCAAACATTTGCAGTGCTGGAAAATCTAGTTTATGGCTAGGCTAACGAAATTCCCGGTGGAAACTTCAAACAAAATAGCCTATCGACTAAATAGCATGAAGGAAATTATGAATGAACAATGCAATTTCACAACTCACCAAAACCTTGATTAAAATTTGGAATGGAAATATGCAACTAGCATAAAGTGGACTTAGTGGATGTGGATATTGATCTTGAAACTTGATTCATAATGATTCCTTTGAATGCTTGAATGGATCATGAACTCTACATCACCATATTAGCTCAAACAACATGCATGACTTTGACATGATAATGGATCTTGATTTCTACAATAAATATTCAATAAATATTCTCTTGAATTCCTTGAAATGCCCTTGAATGCTCTTGATAATGCTCTTGTGAAAGTACTCTTATGATAACTTGAATTTTCTATATCACACTTGCTCATAAAATTTCTAGGTGAAACATAGTGAAATGACCTTTTATTTATACATATATTAATATTAATTCCCAAAATTCAAATAACACAAGCTGACATGTGAATATAGATTCAAAATCATTGAAATGCAACTAAAAACATATTTGAAATTTAGGTCCTTGGTCTAAGTGAGGACCCATTCACCCTTGGGAAAATGGGTCTTAGGTCACTCACCTAGGACACACATTCTCCAATGTTAGGTGTTATGTTATGGAATTAATGAATGCCAGGTTTACTCTTTGAAAAATATAATTAATTAGGCTTAAATTTGAATTAAAGGGTCCAATTAAGGTTAATTAAGCTCAATTAATTAATGAGGCCCTAGATAAGTGTGAAAGTGTAAAGGGTTACACTTTAGAACACCATAAATAAGGTACAATAATATCCATTTTAAAAAAATAAGGCCATGAACTTAATGTGAATATGTAAAATACATAGTACATCACTGAATTAAGGCATAATTAAGTTTATTTTAATTATTTCCATGACAAGCATGAAAAAGGGATACGTTTTCCTACACTACAGTAATATGGTGGTAAGGATAAGAATTAGGAGATCATGGAGATAAAAAATAAGCACAAGTGAACAATGTCAAATATTGTATTTAGTCGACCCCAAATGTACAAATGTTGAAGCCTTGCATATATAGGCAAGGGAGAGAAAATCAACCTATCACATGTGGATGGAAAAGTTCCCTAAAATGTGGCACAAATGATAAAAAAATGTCTTATAGGTGTCAACCTTTGGATCACTTGGAATGTGCAAACCAACAACCTATTTGACCTAGTCATCAACCTTGATGCCATGATGCCATGTGTTAAGTGACCTTTGAGGTGAGATATACAATCTTCCAACCTCAAAAGGTATGTACATGAGGTTTACCAAAAAACTTGGTAACCTCTAAAGGCCTAAAACTTGCACATTCAGTTATACAAGATGTTGTCTAACCTCATCAACCTAACTACATTTAACTATTCACTCTTATAGTAAGTGTGTCATGAAACTTGTAGTTTGGAGGTTATTCAAGGTATAAATCAAGACCCTAAAGAAGGTGGAGTTTTTGATTGGAACCATCCACACAAAAATCCTTGTTGGTTTTATTATACCTATTAGAGAAGGTAGCCATCCCAAATCATCTCATCGATAAAACTACTACTTTGACAAGTGTGATCACAAAATAAAAATAAAAATTAGATGAAAAATGATTACATATGTTTTCAATTATTTTAATATAAATGAATATTATTTTTATAAAAAATTAACTCAACTATTATAGAATTTTCAAATATTTAAATCATTGATCCAACATTTTCAAGATTTAATTATATAAATTTATTGGAATGTGAAGGAAAATATGATTTATATACTTTTATATAATTATTGTAGCATCATAAATTTTCACCCTTGACAATTTCATAATATGTTTTTTTCCCCCTTAAGTTCATGGACCTAATGGTAAACCTATTTTCCAAAAATTATGTATTATGTGGCCTATTTTAACATTTATCAACAAATTGCATGCAAAAAACCTAAGAATTTATTCAATATTTTACCCTTGGATTTTCAAATCCTAAAAAAGTGGATCTAGACAAGGGTGGCCTTGGTACCCTTCTCCTCTTAATATAACCCAAGACTTACATAGGTTGGAGGTAGCATTTCAATTAATATTTTTCTCTCGACACTATGTATCTTTCAAATACAGCTTGGACATGGTGCCCTAGGTGCACGTATCCCCCTATTTTTGGACTAAAATTTGAATATTTCCAAGGTGACATTTTATTATTTAAATTTTAAATGAGTCAACCATTGGGATTTAATTTTTAGAAAATATAATAATAGCATATAAATACATAGTTACTGCATCATTTGAGATCATCTAAGAAAATTATTATAGAAATTATTATCAAGAATATTATCAAGCAAGAAAAGAATAACCATTAGTGGATTTATTAAAAAAATTCAAAATCCAAGAATCGTGTCAAAGGGTATGAGAGTGTGTTCATGTTTATAATTATTCATTATTGTATTCAAAACACTACACCTTGACAACTCATAGAACTCACATAAATATCTAATAGTGATTTGACAAATTTGTAGACAAAAATTGGAAGCTCTAATTTAGTGCTCAAAAAATACAAAAGTAAATTTTTATTTGGTTAATAAGGACATTGGCACCCCCAACACCAACATCCTATATGAAACTCAAATTTGAACTATAGGAGACTAGTTTCTTGCTTAGCATGTTTCTAAAGTCTAAATTTCTCTATGATATATCAAATCTGCATTTAAATCTTAAGACAAATCTATAAATGTTCATTACATCCACTTAGGAATATTTCGTATAGCTCAAATAGTGAAAAATTGCATTATTTTGTTTCAAACATGCATTAATATCATCATTTTCAGATTTAGGAATGTTGGGATCAATCAATTGTTGCATCATAGATCTAAATATTTAATTTACAATTGTCTTTTATTGGTTGAATGTTTTGCAAATTGTTGAACCATTGCATTTTAAATTACATAATCATAAACTGGGTAAATTCTAGAAAATAATTAACTCATTGACATGTCTACAAAAATACTTAAGATCCTTAAAAAGTATTGTACATAGTCAAAATTTGAATTTTTCAAAAACCTATGTAGGATGTAGGTACCCTATGCACACTTATCGAGGCATTTTGAGCTATATTTTTTTTGGTGAATTCCTTTGTTTGTACTTTTTTTAGATGTGGTTTCTATTTTACATTTATGTTTCTAAACCTATCTAACATGTTTCCTTTTCAAATGTTTTTTTTTGAAATGGTAATACATGGCTTGTATGATTATAATCTCCCTAATTATGAGCACAATATAAGGAAATGAAATGAAATCATTTACAAGCATGATAGTAATTCAAATGATATCTCTCCTAATTGTGAGAGTATCTTAGCACGAGAGAATGAATTCATTGGGCTGAATTTCTTAAAATCACTTTGCCTAATATTCATTCATATACCAACATTTCCCCTACTTGTGAGAATGTTTTTCATGAAAGAGGATGCCATCATTAGCAATCAAGACAATCATTGTTGTTCTTCTCCTGATACCTCACTTATTAGTGAAGAAGGTATCTTGGTGTTAGAGGATCCAATCATTCAGTGTCATGATAATATTGTTTATGTATCTACTAATATCTCTCCTACTTGGTTAGATATTGTGGCATAGAAGGATGATATCATTGATACATTTCTTTGAAAATATAGTAATATGGTTGACATAGATAAAGATTCTAAGTTGACATTAGATCTTACATTAATAGAATTTCATCGAAAAATAGATAACTTAGTTGAGGTTATGAAAACACAACTTACAATTGGATCTCCTTTAATTAGTGGACCTCCCAAATCACCTCTCATTATAGTACCTCCTAAACCCACTGGCCATATGTATGTATGTATATTCTAAAAAAATAAACATAAAATGTACTAAATAAAATTATTGACATAGAAGTTTAATCATGTTAAAATTTAAACAATATATGTTACTTTCTAGTGATTCAAATTAAAAAATTATAATAGAGTTGACCATTTTCTTTATAATATTGTGAGAGAAATTTGAAATTTTATCCTAGTGCCTTAAAGTAATTCAAAAATTAAAATTTATTTTTCAATATTATAAAAAATATTAATTATGAAAATTAATTGTAAATCCCATAAACAATTATGACTAATGATTCATGTGATGCATTTTGAGCAAGAGATAAACTTTTTTAAGAAGCATGAGGAGTAATATAGGTTAGATTTTTTACCAATAAAACACTAGAATGCATAATCCTTCACCTCTTTAGAGCTAAACACTTTAGGTAATTTATAGAGTCTGAATCTACTCTAAGAGTAGAAAGATTAATCATGTGTAATCTCTAAATTTTTACAAATATATCAAAATCTCAAATTTGAATTCAATTTTTCAAAGTAAATGATAAATTTAAAAGACCATTTTTCCTTTATGATTTTTGTAAATAATTTTAAAAATTAAAAAATTAAGAGGCTCCAAACTATTTTCAAAATAAATATATATTTAGTGAAATAAATTCTTTATTCTAATTTAATAAATTTTCGTACAAATTTAATCATATGCTATTGAATGTTAATTATGAACTAACTTATTTGTATGAATATGATAGATTTATTGAAAGGAAAAAAAAAATTATAATTCATTTGAAAGGAAAAAAAAAATTATAAGCAAAAATTAAATGAAATAATTTTTTGAATAACTACATGCAATCACATTAGCTTATTTTACATACATGTATATTAATAAAAATTATTATGTAAACAATCATAATAGAAACACAACAATCCATATTAATACTTATTTTATTAGTGTATAACATTACTTTGTTTTACATATATTGACATTAATACTTACTTATTAGAACAGTTCATTAATACTTATCACAATAGAGTGAAGAATTATTTTGCATTAGTGACATTTTTAGTGAATATTTGATAACTTACAAAGTTTCTTGGGAGACAATAACTTCTTTTTAATCCAAATTAAAAAATCAAAAATTATATCTAAAAATGTTTTTATAGTGTTGATGGGGCGCTAGTGAAGGGGAAATATGAATCACCTATCATATATCTTAGTAGATAAATAATAATTTCTAAGCATATATTATTTTATCATTTTAGCTTTACGCTATGGAATTAAGTCAAATTGTTGTATGTTATAAGATATTTATCATAAAGTAAGTTGACATGAAAGGAACTCTATCAATGGACATGGTAATGGTGTTAAAGTCTTAAGGTAACATATGGGAGTATAGGAAAAAGAAGTGGGCATTTGATAGTTTAATTGTAATTTTATTTCAGATAGGAATATAAGAGTAAAACACAAAGGGCATCATTGATAAATGAATAAAAAGGCATGATAATTGATCACAAAGCAAATTACTTCCATTTGGAAGAACTACAAGATATAATTATACCATGGAAAGTATAAGGGAATATTAAATAATAGGTGGAAGAAGGCTAGAAATAAACATGTAGTCCTTGATACACCCAAGATAGATCAAATATAAATTTGGAGAATGTGAAAGTTTCACCAAAGATATAATAAATTTCAAGCACACGGGTCTTTGGAATAAAATTCAAAAATTAATTTTCTAGAACCGAAATGTGTTTTGATCATAAGAATCCGTGATTAAATGGGATAACTTACCATTTATTATCTCACTTTTGATCCTAACTATGTTACATTAAGAAAGAGATTTGGTTGTAAAGTTCATAATGTCCTTTAAAATATAGAATATGACTTTTTAGTAGAATCAAAAGAAGTATGAGAAATTTATTTTATGTTTTTGAATGTTATGAAGTTCTTTTAGTTTTTTATGGGTTGGATAAAGTTTAGAGTGTAAGAATGTTAGGTTCACAAAAACGTAATATTAAATTCATTCTGTCAAAGGAAGAAGTGTTCTTTGAGAATCAATTTGATATATTCCCATTTAAATGGATCAAACAATTTTCTTTTATGGTTTGATGACTCTTGTAATGATTATGAAAGAAGTGAAAACTAAAATAACGATAAATTTCATATTAAATGTCAAATTACAGTAAAATGTCTTAAATAAAAATTGATTTGATAATATATTTTGACAAAAACTAATGTAATTAATAATTGATTAAATTACATAAAATTGATTTAGCCAATAGATTTAGATATAGCAAGTTAACACCAAGAAAATTTAATGAATACATAAAAAATATATATTAAAAGTAATGAGGAAACAATAGAACTTTTGGATCCCTCACCAATAATCCATGAAAAAATCCCAAAGTGAAATCAAAGTTGCAATATAGTTGTCTTACTGAATCCCATAGTGAAGTAACAACATTCAAACTATTGGATGAATTTCATTCCTTGAAAACCTATAAAGATTTACAAAGATTTTAGATCAAAATCCATAAGTATATTCTAGTGCATTTGAACAAGAGTATTTTGTCAAAAATATTTTTCTTTCTTCAAACAAGTCATGATTTTTTTGTTAAGCTAGACTACCACACAGGAGTATTGCATCTAATATATTAATAGGAATATACTTTTCTACTGTCCAAATGAATTTTAATTTTCTACAAGATTTTATTGTGTCACACAAACATATATGTAGCTTTCTTACCTAGGAGAAATGGAATCAAGTTTCCTAGAGTATCATATTTTTTGTAGAAAAAAATTATTCGTGTTTCAACATATTATGTTTAAACTATTTTTAAATCAATATCCAAAGATGAGGGCATCATATAGTATGAAATTATAGGGTATGTAATTTCATACACTTTGTGGATTAACACACTAGTAGCCTATTTCAATTGTGGAAGACCTTACTATTTGAAGTGCTATCCTTGGAAGGGTAAATATTTTCTACTAAATATTCTTAGGATGAGAACTTTAATAACCTAAATTTTGCTTATCATCTATTAAGGTACATATGTTTTATTAGTTGGAGTGAAATGGTTTGAATGTCATGAGTTGGTTTGACAATATTTCTCCACATTACCTCCACTCTCCCATTGGGGGATTCCTAAGCATGTATTGATCTATAATACTCCATCAAATATGCCCAGTTCCACAAACCACTTGTATATCTTACTAGAATAAAAGGTCGAATCCTTTTTGTTTAATTTTTCTTATGCAATGCTAAATCTATCTCCTATACATATGTGTTTCCCACTTGAACATACCTTACTCCATTCAAATTCTACATTATTATATCACACCTCCCCCAATAGATTCATTCAATCCTTTCAACCTTTCTAAATTTAAATTTAAATTTCAAGGTTCTCTTCCACTATCAACTTATGGGATATGATCCATAACTCAAAACATATATTTAATATTATCAAATATTAATCCAATTAAAATAATATCCATTTCCTAATTTGTTATCTATACCTCACATTCCCCTAAATATTTGCATCCTCTATTATTCCAAAAGGTTTTTAAGGATTTTGTTTTGATGGAGTTTTCAAAAATTTCATAAATTTTAATTGTTTAGACAAGAAATTATGTACATGACATTATACATTAGTGAAATCTTGAACATCCTAAAATATTAAGGATCATGATGCATTTGTAGTGTAGGAAAATGCATACCCTTTCATTTTCACACTTTTTTGGGTCCGCCTTGCTTTGTTTAAATCCTTATTTATGTCATAATTAGTCCTATTTTTCATTCACAAGCCCAATGATTCTGTCTAAGTGTCCCTAATATTTGGGTTAGGACTAAGATGCCACCTAGGGATTCTTTGTCCTGAAAGGTCTTGGGACCCTAATTTTAAGACACCTTAAATAGGCCACTTTTTGGAGTCTCTACCCCATGTTTCAAGCCTTGGGACTAAGATGTCACCTAGGGCACCTTAGTCCTCGTTGGATTATTTTCAAGATTTAATTTCAAATTCTTGTAGGATTTAGCCTCATTTAGTTAATGAATTCATATGTTAGTTTGGTGTAGTGTAATTTTGGGATATTAAACATGGATAAGTATTAATACAAGGTTTTTTTCTCTCATTTTTCATATCCAAGAAGATAAGTCTTTTGTGAGAGCATTCCTAATACCAAGTTGGAGTCCACAAGAGAATTCAAGAGAAATTCATCAAGCATTTGGAGACATCATAAAGATTCAAGCATCATGTCAAGGGTTTGGCACATCCATTCATGCTGTTGAGACAAGATTGTGGATGTAGCATTGAAGATCTATTTGAAACCATTATTCACAACATATCTAAGGATCCAAGATCTACATTCTTCATGGCCACTACATGGTAGATTTCAGATTTTCTTAACAAGACATCATCCAAGGTGATATAATTTACATATTTCATATTTCATGCTTCATTTCATTCATTTGTTTTAATTAACAAGGGGTCTGACCAAGGAAAACCCCCATTCACTAACAATAAACAAAGTTTTTCCCCTCTTGAATGATTTTGATAGAAGATTTAGGTTGAATACTTGAAGATCATTTAAACTACAAAGTTGCAAAGTTTTCATCTTCACATAAACTCACCTACAGGTCAAATCTGGAAGTCTCAAAAATTGAGATCAGAGAAGAAGGAAGTATAGACATCAAGCCTCAGGATCACATTCAAATATTTCAAAAATTCAAGATGAGACTAAGTCCTCATCTAGGGCATCTTAGTCCTCCCAAGGGTATTTTTTAGAGATTCTTTGAGATCTGGTTCTAGCATCTAAATATTTTGCATCTACCCCAAAAAATAGTAGCGGAACTAATAAGATAGTAAGGGTGTCTTTTTCCTTAGCATAATTTGATAGCTTCATTGAAATTTTAGAATCCTCATTGCATTTCTAGACTTACCAAGTACACATATCCCAACTTATTGTTACATAATTTCATCATTTACACTCATCATTTAGCTTGCATTGTTAGGTTTTGTGAGTGTAAGAGAGGAGGACCAACCACATTCAAGGCCCCAGGTCATAGAGAGCCAGGAGTGTCAAGGCTTCCCTAACTTACCTCACTCTAAAGGCATATTTGAAATGAGGGATGAGAATGATGAGGACTATAAGGTCCTTCATCACTCTGGAGACTCGAAATCCAAAATGGGGCTAGGCAAGCCTTCTTTTAGGTTCAACACCATACCTTAGGTAGCTCTATGCACAAGGAAGGAAGTGTGGTTCTAAGACAACAGTGTGGACTATTGGCGTCTCTTAGGTGCATTAGCGTTTGTATGACTAGAGGACCAAAAATATAGTAAGAACCACAAGAAAATGAGCTAACGACCTAACTATTGGTTTTTAAGGTAGAAAAATAGAACTATGAAGTAAGAGAAATACAAATGGATGTGAAAAAGTAGATATATTAAAGCTAAGGTGACAAAGATAATCTCACAAAAGAGTTTATTCACCGATTAGCTCCAAATGCACGTTCAACTAAACACACAAAAGAGGGGAAATTTGTTGGGGTTGTATAGGGGTCTACCTTAGTTAGACCCCCATTTTTGTGTTTCCACCTCCATGGACAACCAATATAGCAATGATAGAGAAAAGTATGATAAAGGAGAAAAGAAATTAGAGAACCCAGTAAACACTATAAAATAGTAATGAGCTACTCAACCAAATTGTAGAGAGGAGTGAAAATGCTTACCACCTCCACCAATATCTAACTTGCTAATGGAGGAGAAAAGAGGACACAAGTCCCTACTGCAATGGTTTTTTCTACACTTTCTCTACAAAGTTGATGGAGTATTGCTATTGTTGCTATGGAGTGGCAAAGTGCTACTTGAGAGTGCAAGAAGTGATTGCTAGAATGCTTAGAGATTGCAAGACGATGTGAAGAGATTTCCAAATAAATGAAATGAATGAAGAATGAATCAATTTTAAGGAAGAATGAGCAAGAATAAGGAATTTTTGCATCATTTTCTTGAAGAGGGATGTTACAAATCATTCCCAATAGGAAGTGTAATGCCTTTTCCAACTTTAGACATAGGAATCCATCAAGGATGTAAGCACATTGCATGAATGTTTGTGCATTGTGCAGGTGTCCCTGATAGTTATTCTTCTATCGATGCAAAAGACAGACACCAAGTGAAATGAAGGAAACATGTTGATGTGGAATTTTTCCTTCAGATTTGGATTTCTAAGGCAAGGAAGTGTAAAAGGGGAATTTCTGTAAGGGGTGCAAATTCACCCCTATACATTTTTCCCCCACTTTAGCGAGCACGAATACTAATGAGTGCTTTGGTAAAGTAGATCGAAGAATGAATAGGGTTAGAAATGTATACCTGAACCGTTAAGCAAGCATATCACAATCTGGTGAGCTTAAAAGAATAGGGTAGGCAAAAGACTTCATAGCCCTACAAAACTATGAAGCTAAAAAATAAAAGCATATTAAAGGCCCATGGACTTGTAAGGAGGAAACCCCCAAGATCTCTCACATGAAGGAAGCCCCATCAAGTAAGTGCCTCACAGGCCTAGAGACTTGCAAGGAAATGTATCCTCTAAGATACCTCACATGAAGGAAACCCAAAAAGCAGCTTACAAACTAGCAAACCTACAAGGAGGCATCCCCCAAGATCTCTCATGTTGAGGAAGCCTAGAAAAGAATCCTATAGGCCTATAGACTTATAGGGGAAGGCGTCCTTCAATATCTCTCACATGAAGGATACCCAAAAAAAAGCACCCTACAGACCCATAGACCTGTAGGGGACCTACCCCCAAGATCTCTCGCATGGAGGAGGCTCAAAAGAAGCACCCTACAGACCCATAGACCTAAAAGGAGGCATCCCACAAGATATCTCACATGGAGGAAACCCAAAGAAGGGGAATCCATAGAGTCAAAAAGTGGCTTCACAGGCACACCTGCAAAGTGACATGTCTACCCATAGATAGAACACATCAAAAAGTGGCCACACAAGAAGATAAGTGGATAGTTATGTAGACCATCAACAAGTTGGAAAAATTTAAAAGGGGTCCCTTAGGAACCCAACGTGAAGAAGGGGTCCACTCAAGGGATGCACCATTTAAAAGTATGGAAGAGATGTTTCTTTGTTGAATTGATTCATCGTCAAGGAATCCTTTTGAAAGATGTTCACTTTGTCAATGAATTCAAAAAGAAAGAAAATTCTTCCACATGAGGGGAAGGTCAAAGCTACTCCCACCACAAAGGGAAGGTTCTCAAGTTCTTTCTTTATGAACCCATGATGAAGGAAACATGTTCCATTAGGGTTTCAGGTGAGAATGTGATTTTTCAAAAAGAAGTTTATGAATATTCTTGAGAAAAGATTCGTTGGAAAAAAATGCATTTTTTGAAATTCAAAATGTTATAGAAGTGGTGTTTTCACACATAAAAGGGAAAACTCAAGAAAATAAGAGAGAAAGATAAATGAAAAGCTAAAAGAAACACTATGAACAAGGTTCATAGGGTTGATATGATATTATATAAGTGCAATAATAGTATATCAAATGAATTTTCAACAACCCCCTACTATGTCAAACCATATGAAGAATGCAAGAGAAGAAAAAGTAAAAAATAAAAAGTGGGTCAACATGGAAAGGAAGCCTAAATGCCCTCAATGCTTTGCATCATCCCCAATTTTCCAAAAATCAATCACAAACATGGAAGAATGATGATACAAATAGAAGAAGGTTTATGATACAAAGACCATGCATATATCCAAGCATCAAAAAGGGTGAAAAGTGTCATCTAGGCACACATAGCATGATCATGGGGGAACACATCACAAAACACATGCACATATCTATTCTAAAGATAAACAAGGGGGCTTCCCCTAACACTGATCCATGAAGAGGTCATCCACTTCCCACTCTAGATCATCGTAGGGTGAAGGAGGATGAGCCTGCAATGGTTGGGTGTTAAGAGGAACAACATTGAACCCTCCCACAACAACGGTTAAGGAAAGGGCCCCACAAGGTCCTCTATGCTAAGCTCTTATGGAGCTAAGGTCAGCAATTTTGCAAAGATCACTTACAAGGTCAAAAATTCATCTAGAGAGTTAAACATGCACTTTATAGGAGTGTCATGTTTCATGTTAACAAACGAGGAAGTTTTCACATGAGATTCATTGCTAGGCCCACCGAACAATTCGAGAGTGATGAAGAACTTAGGGGAAGTTGAGATTGGTTCTGTCACTGGGACATAACAAGTCAGCATAGGAACACCTTTCGAAAAAGGTGGGATCCTCTTGCATCCTAAATTTTTGAAAGGAAAACTCTCCACCTTTTGCTCTATTGGGGGATGTGAACTCCCCACAGACAAAAAAAGAGGTGCGGTGGAAGAGGATGAAGAGAAAATTGCAGTAGATACCACCAAAGTGTTCATCATATCTATGGGTTTTGGGAAAGGCATGACATTTGGAAGAGACATCAACATAGGTAGCTCCACCGAAGGAGCAATGAACACCTACACCTTTTTGGGGTCACGCACATTTGTACTCACAATAGAAGCCAAAATTGATGTGAAGCTAGATTGACTGGAAGTAGAGGGTAAGAGAGAGGAGCACATGGTAGGAAGCTCTGATACATGGGAGGTCATCTCCTCTTCCTTCCTTTGCAAGGAAGCCTTCTCAGCGATGAGAGTCTTTCATCAACACTTGTGCTCATGTGCAAGGTGGCTTCTATGACTCTTTGACCTAGAGGCCAGAGGTTGCAAAGGGATAGAAGGCTCCTGCTCAGCCACAAGAGAGTCCACTATAGTCATTTCTAGCAGAGGAATAGAATCCTGAATGGGATCAGGAGGAGCAAGTTGATAAGTACTGGGAAGAACATGAGACATAGAGGATTCCCCATAGGGATCTTTCTTCCTACTATACTGAATGAGCCAAGGCTCTATGGGAAGAACATGAAGTTTGAATGCAAGACACTTGGGATTTCACCAAGTAGGCACCATAGGATTCTCCCGTAGACATGGAGTAGACTCTGATGGCATGATAGTAGGATGAGAGGAAGCATCAGACAGAATAGTGGAAGAGGAAGGAGGAGGATCTTGAGAACACTTCTCTTCTTCCCTTCTATGTGCCTTGGTGGTATCACTATTAGCTTTTAGGAAATCCCTATGTGAAACAACATAAGGCGATGGAGGGTATCTCACTCTCAACATTAAGAACCCTCTCTTGTAATTATGATAAATTCAGTACAAAAGGTCCTTTCTAGGCAAGAGAGGACCAACGAGCGTAGGCCAAGATTAATCCAAGGAGTAACTATACAAGCAACCAACAGTTTATAACCAATGTCATGAATAACGTACATGAAACTATTGTGGATAAAGTTTAGATATTTATGTAGAACTGAGGGTACAAAATTCATAGTTGCTAACCAAGGGATACCAAGCTTCACTCTAAATAGTTTAGACCCAAGGATTATGTCAAACAAGAGCTTCATGAATTTAGGTCCAACTAGAACTAACAAGACGATACTACCCAAAGGGGGTACAGAAAGTTCGTCATGTATGTAGATGGTGCTCATAGGTGCATCATACTCGTCTTTGTGAAAAAGGTTGATTAGCATGATCTCCTTAGTTATAATATTCACTTGAGACATCATATCTATGAGAACACCTGCTATGATGTTTGTGTTGATTCATGCAGGGATGTAGAGAGGATATGGTTCCCTATTAAAATCCTTTGACAAATCATGTGAAGTGAAGGTTATACTAGTACCACTACTTGCAGGCTGCACAAAGGGGATAGGTTGATGTAGGAAAGAGGCCATCGCACACAATGAACAACACTTTCTCAAGACCCTTTGAAGGTTTGCAAGTTAGGAAGGTGACCCAATTAAGGTTTTTCTATGCAACACTTTCAAAACCTTCCAACTATACCTACTAGGGGTCACATGTTGGGTTCTAAGGAACAGGCCTCACAACACTCACACCTACAACACTCCTAGAAAATGAGGAAAGGAGCTTTCAGTATCAAAAAATGGAACCAAAATTGTTCATGTCAAGTTCACCAAAAATGTAAGAGAGGGGGACCAACCACATTCAAAGCCCCAAGTCACATAGAGCTAAGAGCATAAGGCTACCCTAACTTACCTCATTCTAAAGGGGTGTTTGAAATGAGGGATGAGAATGATGAGGACTATAAGGTCCTTCAATTTCTCTACATATGTAAAATCCAGAATGGTGCTATGGGGGCAAGCTAGCGTCTCTTAGGTGTGCTAGCATATGTATGACTAGAGGACCGAAAATATTGTAAGAACCATAAGAAAACAAGCTGACGACCTAGCTATTGGTTTCTAAGGAAACAAAATAGAACTATGAGGTAAGAGAAATACAAACGACTATGATAAAGTAGATATATTAAAGCTAAGGTGACAAAGATAATCTCATAAAAGAGTTTGTTTATCAGCTAGCTCCAAATGCACATTCGAATACACATATGAAAGAGGGGAAATTTGTTGGGGCTGTATAGGGGTTAGCCTCAGTCAAACCCACTTTTTTTGTTTCCACCTCCATAGACAACCAAGATAGAAATGATATAGAAAATTATGATAAAGGAGAAAAAAAAGTAGATAACACAATAAAATCTAGAAAATATTAATGTGTTGCTCAACCAAATCATAGAGGAGAGGAGTGAAAATGATTAATAGCTCCACCAAGAGCTCACTAGCTAATGGAGGAAAAAAGAGGACTCAAGCCCCTACTGTAATGGTTTGTTCAACACTTGCTCTACGGAGTTGATGGAGTTGTTGTTGTTGCTATGGCATGCCAAAGTGTTGCTTGAGAGTGCAAGAAGTGATTGCTAGAATGCTTAGATATTGTAAGAGGATGTGAAGAGATTTTCAGAGAGATGAAATGAATGAAGAGTGAATCAATTTGAAGGAAAAATAAGCAAGAATAAGGCATTTTTGGGTCGGTTGGTCAAAGAGGGATGCTACAAACTGTTCCCAATAGGAAGTTTAACGCCTCTACCAACTTCAAACATATGAATCTGTCAAGGATTTAAGCACATGGCATAGATGTCTACATGTCGTGTGGGTGACACAAAAGATAAACACCAAGTGGAATGAAGGCAGTGGGTTGATGTGGAATTTTTCCTTTATATTTGGTTTTCTAAGGTGAGGAATTGTAAAAGGGGAATTTGTGTAAGGGGTACAAATTCACCCTTATATAGTGAGTTGAATGCTTACTTATATTTTCCAAGCATTTTCTTGGTGGTGAACCCATAAATGCTTAAAGAACCCCTTCCTATGTCTTCCTTGTTGAGAATTGACTCACCTTTTGAGGTTGATAATCAATCCAATTAGGACTCCTAGGACATTATTGAGTGACAATTGGAGAACAGTGTGGGATTTCCCCCATCATACATTTTTCACATTCTTCATTTTGGTGAACTTGGCATATTTGAGCATTCATTTTTTAATTTGGAGTTCATTAAAATTATAGATCTAGGTTACATTCATTCTTGAATTACATCTTGCATTACTGAAATTGCATCTAGGGTTTCTCATACTTAGTGAAACTACATCTAGGATTTCTCATATTTGCATTAGTGAAAGTGCATATAGGTTGCATTTTTTCTTTCTTGCATCAAATTATCCCATTGAAAAACTGATTTTTTTTTTGTGAATCATCCTACTTGTATAAAGGAACATTGTTATTGCATTCAAAATTGAAAAAAATGCATTCAACTTTGCATTCAATTTCTTGTCACTATTTACCTTTTCTTGCATTCATTTGCATAGTTTTTTGTTCCTAAACATCATCTCCCAGAATAGGCAACCTTTGAAAACTATAAAGTCTAGAATTTATTTTTTTCCTAAGAAAAACCTTTGCTAGGAATAAAACGCCCTTCCTAGTCTCTTAGTCCCTCTCAGGGTTTCTGGCTAAAAATCCTCTCTCTGATATTTGCTATCTGTTTTAGCCCCTGGAACCTCAAAATTTCACCAATAGGATCAAGGAAACGTTACTGGTGTGTTAGTCCCTATTGAGTTTGACTTTCCAGCTTTTAGGGTTTGAAATTTCTTTTTTGTGCTTCTATTTGCTACTTTTAGTTTTTTGTTACAGTTTGCATAATTGTTGTTATCTCAATTTCTTTATTTCAAGTGTATTTGTTCAATATTGCATCATGGATATGTGCTTTGGAAAGATTTCGATGTCCTTGAAATATTTGGTAGATGTGTCAAGTTGTGCTTTTGGTAATGACCCTAACAAAATTTAACTTACTTATGCTCACCCAACTCCTAATGCATATCCTCCTCATGATGTTGACATCATTGGAGAAGATGATGACAACATGAATATGTTCCTAAATGATTGAATTAACAACCTTGAAGCTAATGCATCCTTTTATACATCCACAAAAAATCCCACCCCCTTAAAATACCAGCTCTTAAGATGTTTGGTTACCTACATCTAGAAACTAAGACAAAAGTTGAACCTAATTTCCCTACAGTAGGTGAACCTAGCTCTTCTAAACAAGAAAACTCTCAACCATTTTATGATAAAAAAAATAACAAAAACTCCAATAAATCTAGAAGAAACATTTGGAAAAGGATTTATAATCTTGAGTAAACAAGGATGCAACACAAGTGAGCATGAAAATTATCAAGTCCTAGAGCAAATATCAACTAACAAAAACACAAAGGGCTTAGGATATCAATATCCCCCTCACAACATACATGTTCTTAAAGAATACCTAAGGCTCCATAGTGATGGTACAGTGATATTAGATTATTCTATCAATATGAATGTCCTTCCTCATGAACAACTAGTGCTTCTCAAAGAAGAAGATATTATCTTTATATTTCCTCAACTTTCAACTAGAGCAATTGGTGAATCTAGAAAATGCAAAAGACCTTACAAATTACAAAAGTTGCAACCTCCTCATTCACCGCCTGAAAGTGAAAGAAAACTACAACTACTTCTAAACAAAGGACGCATAACATTATTACCAATGAAAGAAAAACTAGTGCTATATCCCAAAGATGTAAAAGTTCCACATTATCAATATCATCAAACTCTCGGACATAGTACCGATGAGTGTCCCACATTCAAACTAGTATTATAAAACTTCCACTTTGATGGAAATGATTGCCATCAAGTGATTGCCTAGCCTATCCTTTTCCACCACCTTGTCATGTAATAGTTGTAGAAAATTCTATTATCACTATTACATGATCTTTCTCATCACCTACCTTGGCTCATTCTTGTCTTGCACTCATTGGGGGCAATAAATAGATAGAATTGTCCTAGTAATACATTTGTCATTGTCCCTTAAGTTTTTTGTCTACCTTCCACTTATATAGACTAAGATTAGGAGGTGGATGACCTACTTTAGGTTGACTCGCCTATGCCTTACTAGCCTTTTGTACTATTTCCTTTTTGTGATTGCATGTCTGTATTGTGATCTGCCATATTTTTTATGCTTCCTCTCTCTATGTGCATTTTGTTACTTGTACCTTCATTCTTCTATGTGTTGTAAGCTTTTTCATTGGTATTTACCTTTTATTTTCATGTTTTTCTTGTTTTTTCCTTTTGGGGATGGTGCAAGGTATCGAGACACTCTATGTCCCTTCCATGTTGACCCAAAAGGATTTTTCTATGTTTTTGCTCTCTTTTTGTCATTCTCCTAGTTTTATGTGTATTTTGGGAATGATGATAGTTCTAAGATCTCTAATATCAATGCAACAAAGATAGATACTAACCCTGAATCCATAGATCCCTTATGTGTTTATGGGGGGAAACCCTCTTTTCCTTTTTCATTTTTGGCTACTTTAAAGTAATTGCTCACAATATGGTGTTTAGCAATTTCTTTAAAGTGGGGGCATACATTGGCATATGATTTCATTTGTATTTTTTTTCATGCTCCTTGAGGTTATTTTCTTACTTCATGTGTTGTGTTTCTCTTTGTGGTGACATTGAGAGTAATGTCCTTCAAGATCATGATTTATATTAGAATATTACATTCCTCAAGATTAGTGGTGATGTGATGCACTACATCCCCTAAGTTGTGAATCTTTTATCCTTTGTTTGGTCCTATCTTGGAGAGATTAGTAACAATGTCCCCTAAGATTAAAACCTTGCATGAACTAAGAAAAATCCCTTCAAACATCTCTCTCTTTGTCATTTTGTTACATTTTTCTTCATGTACCTTATTAAATTCATGGAGGTATGTATTTTATATGGCTCCTTCGGGCTCACCCAGTGAACAACTAGCTTCACTAGCCCTTGTGATCATGCATTTTTGTACCTTATTAAATTTATGGAGGTATGGCTTTGATATGGACCTCTTGGGGCTCACCTAGTAAAAAACTAGCTTCACTAGCCCTTGTGAGCATGCATTTTATTTTTGTCCTTATCATAATCATGTGGATATGACTCTGATATAGACCTCTTGGGGCTCACATAGTGGAAAAATAACTTCACCAACCCTTGTGAGCATGCATTTTGTTTGCATAGTGGACAACACATTCCCTTTCTAATCCTTTTTGGACAAAGAGCCTAGACCTAGTCCACAATGTCTTGGATGGCTAGTCAAAGCTTGATGCATTGCATTTTTATTTTTCATTTTTCCTTTTTCTATCTTTGATGGCGTATGTTTGTGATTTGGTTATGGATTCATATATCATCTGCAAGTGTGTTCCTTTGTGTCTATGTTAGTTTTCCATAGGATCTTGATCCTAGGGGCTTGACCACCCTCTTAGTTATTGTCATCCTATCTTACTAAAATTTCTACATTGGAACCCCTCTTGATTGTGTGGTTGGATACTTTAGTGTGAGTTTGAAGCAAGTTAATCCTCTCACTAAAATGGGGGATAAATGTAGTGTAGGAAAATGCATACCCTTGCGTTTTCACACCTCTTTGTGCCCGCCTTTATTTGTTTATCCTTATTTATGTATTAATTGGTCCTATTTTACATCCATGAGCCTAATGAATTGCATCTTTTTCTAGCTAATCCCAAAAAATATCAAAGGGGAAATGATAATTTAATGATTTATTCTGAGTGTCCCTAATTTTTAGGTTGGTACTAAGATGTCACCTAGGGTGTATCTGTCCCCCAAAGGTCTTGGGACCCTAATTTCAACAAACCTTATATATGCCACTTTTTGCATTCTATGCCCCAAGTTTCAATCCTTTCCCAACTAAGATGTAACCTATGGGCATCTTAGTCCTCCTTGGGTTATTTTTGTGATTTAATTTCAATTCTTGTAGGATTTATCCTCCTTTAATTAATGAATACATATGTAGGCTTGGTGCAATACAATTTATAGATACTAAGCATGGATAAGTATAAATACAAGGTTCTTTGTCTCAATTTTGCATATCCAAGAAGATAAGTCTTTTGTGAGAGCATTCCTAATAGCAAACTGGAGTGCACAAGAACATTCAAGAGAAATTCGTCAAGCATTTGGAGCCATCATCAAGATTCAATCATCATTTCAAGGGTTTAGTGCATCCATTCATGTTGTTGACCCAAGATTGTGGATGTAGCATTGAAGATCTATTTGCAACCATTGTTCACATTATATCCAAGGATCCAAGATATACATTCTTCATGGCCACTACATGGTAGATTGTAGATTTTCTTAACAAGATGTCATCCAAGGTGATATTATTTACATATTTCCTATTTCATACTACATTTCATCACTTGGTTTAATTTCCGACAAGGGGTTTGACCAAGGGAAACCCCCATTCAGTAAAAATCATCAAATTTTTCCCCTATTCCATGTTTGTGATAGTAGATTTAGGTTGAACACTTGAAGATCATTTAAAGTGAAAAGTCGTAAAGTTGGAAAGTTTTTATCTTCACAGAAACTCACCTACAGGTGAAATCTGGATGTTTCAGAACCTCGTATCAGAGAAGAAGGAAGTGCAAACATCAAGCCTCAAGATCACATTTAGAGATTTCAAAAATTTCAGATGGGACTAAGTCACCACCTAGGACCTCTTAGTCTTCCCAAGGGTATTTTTCAGATATTCTTTAAGATCTAGTTTCATCATTTGTAGATTTTGCCTCTTTCCCAAAAAATAGCAGTGAGACTAATAAGATAGTAAGGGCATCTTTGTCCTCCCTGACATATTTTGACAACTTCTTTGTATTTCTAGACTTTTGAGATACACATATCCCAACTTCATGTTGCTTAATTTCATCATTTAGCTTGCATTGTTAGGTTTTGTGAGTTGAATGCTTACTTGTCTTTTCCAAGTATTTGCTTGGTGGTAAACCCCTAAAAGATTAAATAACCCCTTCCTAGGTATTCATTGTTGAGAATTGACTCATCTTTTGAGGTTGATATTCAATCCAATTAGGACTCCTAGGACATTATTGAGTGAAAATAGGAGAATATGGTGGGCTTTCCCCCATCATTTTATCACGTTGTTCAATATGAATGGGCTCATTACTTCATATAGTTTTTAACATGCAAACAAGATTTCAAAATTGTTAGAATAATCAATAAATTCTCTCAAGGATAAAATTTAAGCTAGAAAATATTCATATATTAGCTCATTTTAATGTTAAGAAATCATTTTTTTTTTATGAATTTAAAATGGTAAATATGTCTAAAAAATTCAAAATCATTGATGTTTCAAAAGGTTTCCAAACATCCTAAATGTATAGAAAGTTGGATGTAACTCAAGAATGCCAATATTTCATCCCATTCACTACTACTTACCTCCTTCAAAAATCTAAGATATAATAACAAATGGTATTTATTTGTTATGGTTTCAAATGGTCCTTTCTAATATAATAAATGATCTATAGTACCCAACCTACATAAAATAAAGGACAAAATTAATTATTAAAATGGTTGTAATTAAAAAAGAAAAAACTCCACATAACTCTTGAGATACTGTGGATTTTACATAAGAAATATGAGGTATTCTTAAACTAGTTAGCTTTTAGCATACCTAGCAGATTTGAGATATCTAATCTCCTTGCAGATCTTCAGTGGAATCACCCAAGAAGAGATTTGTGGGAGTTACAAAAGAAAATGGAGTAAAGATGGCATATTTTGGGTGCCACCAAGTCAGGTCAACTTTCCTTCTTTTATGACTTTTACTTGATACATGCGTAGGAAGTGCCTCTTTTAAAGGCACAATTTATCCACGAGTCTCTTTATGCATTTCCATTTACCTTAGCCATTTACTTTTACAAGAATTTTATAGGAAACATAAATTGTTATTGGCCTCCAATTTTTTATAAATAATTGGCTTAATTATTTGTTTTTTTATCTCCTCACTTAAAGATCCTCTATGTATTTCTTCCTTATATAATAGGTATGAATCATCACTTATTCATATTTTTTATTTTTATAGAATTCAATAGGGAAACCATCTGGTGCTAGAGATTTATTACCGCTAAATGTTAGAATGTTTTGTTTATTTTCCTCTTTTGTGATGGCTTTCCTTAACCTACTTGCAATCTCTCCATATTATAATCTTGGAATTAAACTTATACATACATTCCTTTCATCTTGAGTTTGCATGCCGGTCTTTTATGAGGAAAAGGGACTCTTCAAGAATGAAAAAAAAAATTCCACTTCCTCTTGCTCATTTATCAGGGAGCCATCTACGCATAGAAAATCAATTTTCTGTTTTATATTTTTTACTTTAAGTGGGTGAGAAATAATCTCATTCCTAAATATTTCCATTACTTACCCAATTTATGTTCACCCTTTTCTCTAAACTTGTTGGGTTTCCCTAGTTTGAATCTTCCTCAATTCACACTTACATTTAGATATCTCTCCAATAAGAATTTCTTTTGACAGATCATCTTGGAGATTATCCTCTATCCTAAGTAGTTTATCTTGGAGCATAAATTCATTTTTCCTATAATCTAATGCTTCTTCTTCCCTATAGTTTTGAACAAAATAGCCTGCTCCCTAATATTTTGTTCCATTTTTCAATTGGGTATACATATTCTAACATCCACATGTTAAATTATCTCAATATAAAGGAAACATCATTGCTAAAACAATTTATGGATTTGATTATGTGAAATATTTTTGCATAAATGTTTCAGATCACACTATGTGATCCATCATCGGGATGAAAATTTAGAGAGGAAGGAAAAATGGATAGATGTAGACCAAGTAACATCATTGTAGTTGTAATGATGGAAAATGTATCCCTCTACATTTTCACACTTAATTTCGGGATGATTAACATTAAAATGGACCTAATATTGCCTTGATCTAGTGTTTTCATGTGATTTACACATTCACATTAGATTTAGTGCCCTTTTAAGCTAAACTGGCCTAATTAAATGTCTTAATTTAATGTTTTAAAATGTATTTATTTACACCTTCACATTAATTTTTGGTGCCTCTTACATTTATGGCCTTCATCTCATTTTTAATAGGCCCCTACAACCCTATATTATGCATCTTGAGGCTTATTTTAACTAAAATCCTGACAAGATGAATAAATACACTTAATTTTCCAACTCCCCAACATTTCCTCCACCTAAAAAATCTTGCTTGGACCCATACACCACCTTGGGTGTATGAGTCCCATCCAGATATGACCTATACGCCACAAGTGGTGCATGACTCTCATTTGGCCTATTTTATGGTTTTGAGTGGGAAATTGGGGTTTTAAGTTCAAATTTCATGAATGTCAACCTCTGGGATCTGATAAATGGGAAATTAGATGGATTGTGTTGGCACCTTCAAAATTTTCAATTTTTGAGTGCCCATGATGAAAAAGGTTGATTTGCACACTCATAAGTGTCCCTAAAAAATCTGCCCAAGTGATCTACTTTAGAGGGTCACAATTTGAAGCTAGTTAATTTTTGTGCAAAACCCCTTTGTGGTCTCACTCATGTGACATATGTGAATTTTCATGTCGTTTTTTAGCTTCCCATGATGAGTTTTGATAGTGTTTTGAAAAGAAAAGCTGGAGGGTTTTGACACTTTTCCTATTGTTTGTGAACTCTTAGTTCTAAGAATTGGAATCCCATTTGAGCTTACATTTCACAAGTGGATGAATCTCAAGAAAAATAGACTGGTTCCCTCTATTCCTCCCACATTAATGTAATCCATGGTCTGATTTCAAAGCCTCATGATTACATTTGATATTTTTACCAAGCCAAAAACAACTACAGTTTGCTCTATTTTCAAATTTGTAGTTTTAGAACTTTTAAAAGTGGTCAAGTTTGACCCTCAATATCTTGCATAGCATGATGATTCAAAAAAATCCCTCTTGTACACATACTTAGTGTACCCAAATCACCTAGTGTGTCCAATGGCAATTCCCTAGGAGATGATTTGGTATTTTTTTGAAATGGCAATTTGGTGAGCTTTAATCAGCTTTAAACAGATACAGTTGTAGAAAAGTCTGAGGTTCAAGGAGCTGCTCCAAGTAACATTTTTTTTCAAAACCATGAACACTAGTTTATTTTAAGGTTTTCCTTAATATGTGGACCCATATCAAGAATTGCAGCCATGGTTCAAGTTTTTGCATCATATATGATTAAAGATAGGATCAATTGGGATGCACTTAGGATGGAAACAAGCTCATCAAATGTGAATATATTGGGTGACATGGAATTTGAAAATAAAAATAATAAATGGAAATGAGTAAATGAAACCATTGGTGCTACTCAAAGTGAATCAAGTACAAGCAGTTCTTATGTTGTTTTCACTTGGAAATTGGAGTTGAGAATAGTTTTTGACATGCGAGGAGGGACTTAAAGATCATGGCTACACATCTAGGATAACATCTACACTACAAGTGATGGGGCTGTCCTCATGCCTATTGAATGGGATTAATTTGGCATGGGTATGTGCAGGATCATCATGGAATAAATAGGCCTTTAAGTGGCAAAAAATTTCAAAAAAATAGAGGTAGGAAACTTGACATAAAAATTTGAATAAGTTATCTATATTAGTTCAAAAATATATAAAAATAGAATCTATAGCAAATTGAATGTAGGTTCTAAACTACTAAGTTTTTTTTTTTTTAAATCTATTTGGTGAAAATTTGAAATTTCAATGCAGTAGTACTTAAATTTTAGGGAGAAAATTAGAAGTAGGTGTTTGTCTAACCACCCTAACCACAATAAAAGGATAAATTTTTTATAAGATTTTAGATATAAGTAGAAGACTCATGTCCCAATGTGATGCATATTTTTGTGTGATTTTTTTTTGAAGTAAATATTAATTATTATTTTTTCATTACAACTTTTAAAAAATATAAAAAAACTCATATCTCTAAACACCTTACCTTGGTCAAAACTTCATGAAATTATTTTTTTTTTAATCTACAATATGTCAAGTATAGAATGTGACAAATTTTTCAGATTAAAAAAATATGACACTATTTGAAAGCTATAGATGTTTTTTTCAATCAGCCTATCAATCAGGACTTCAGTCGTAATTCAAGCAAAAAATGAATAATAATTATTTATTAAATTTCAAGTAAAGTGTAGAAACTTAAAAATGACCTAGGCTTGCAAGCTCTATTTTTATCACTTTCATCTGAGCATAATTATGACATTTAATTATGTCCTTGGTCCACATTCCACTGTTAATTAAATAATTTATAACTATTTAATTAATTCATATCTCTTTTATTCTTCATGATTATTAAATAAATAAATTATATTTATTTATTCAATACGCCACTAAGGGTCTATTATCTTACTATTAAATAAACAAATTTCATTTATTTATTTAATATGTCACTAATTTTCATAATTAAATCAATTTATTAATTTATTTAATTATTAATCATATCCTCTAAATTAAATAATTGTCTTTAATTATTTAATTTCCAAATTTAACATTTCCCTCATTTTAAATAAATGAAATTATTTAAAATGATCTCACATTCTTGACTGTCAGTTCATTTTAGTAAATAATCTGAAAATTGATTATTTATTATCATACAAAATCCATATTTTGAATTAATTTAATGGTAATCTTCTTCCAAAATTCAAGCAATTGAGCAAATTATTGATTTTCCAAATCTACTTTTCAGTTCAACTCTTATCTTATTGATTTTTTGAATCTCACAAATCAAGCAGTCTTTATCTTCTTAATTTTTTGTAAATCTTTATCTTTTTGACTAATTATCTCATTTATTCTCGACCATCGATTCAATCTTCTCTGATGTCATCTCAACCACTCATTTAACAATCTTGCCCTAACCCTAATTAGGGATTGTCACACACAATCTGGACCTCTAATTTTAGGCTTCTATCAACTTTCAATCTCATCCATCCATCCAAAATTGTATTTTCTATAAAATGACAATTTTGCTCACATTTTCGACGACTCATGCTCATACTTACATTTTTCTTTGTAGCATTCATGATATTTTGGAATATTCAATTCTAGTCTTAGGAATTATAGTAATTTTCTCATAGGCATAGACATTTATATTTCAAATCCTTCAAAGCGTGTTTAGGACTTCGTCATAGTCTTTGGCATCAAATTGTTCACACACTCAATCTGAGGGCAACAATCAACAAGTTAGAAGGTGCTATGAAGGTGAATCAAGGAAGCTTCAACGAGTGACAGGTATAATCATTTCATTTGCTTTTAGCTTTCATCAAGTTCTTCATAGTTCTTTGGGTTTTCATTATTGATCTAATCATGCTAATCTTTACCTAAAATTTAACCCTTAGATACATTGGTGAGCCCAACTATTCTTTTTTTGTTTAGTACAATTTTTTGTGGTTTGTTTTTTTTGTAGGAACAGGTACGAAACAATGCATTTGAATTTTCTTGAGCCGCATCTGATGCATCATGATGCATTCAATAACCTAAGTGACGCAATCGCTCTGAGGTACGCATTAGCAGTATGAAACCTTGCATTCGATAGAAACATGATGCATCTTCTTGATAGAATTAAAAATACCCTTCTATCAATGATAATATCTCTAAGGGATTTTGTAAGATTTTAAGAGAGATATTTAAAGGAATTAAGCATCCCCAATGAAGTATTTGTGGTATCAAGAGGCTTTCAAGATACAGGGTCATTTGACACTATTAGAATTTGGTACATCCCAAAGTATTACCAAACAACCTGATAGTGGAAGCACAATTAAACGCCACTAATTAGATAGAAAGAGTAAAGAACAACATGTGTGGTATTAAAAAGGGCAATAAAATTGCAAAAAAAAAAAGAAAAAGGGAAAGAGAGGTTTACATAAGGTTAGATCTCAAACCCTAATTTTCAAAGGCCATAAATACCAACCCACTCAACACACCCTCTCAAATTCTTTGCCTCTCCATAAGCACATAGTTTGACATAAGGAGAGCTCTATCAATGATTTTATCTTTAAACATTGATGGTGTGATATTTATTAGATCTTCATTGAAACTTTCACCTTCTACAACATTGTATAGGCTCTTTCTTGTGTCTAACAAGGACTACATTTTTATTGATAGCCTTATTGAATCTATTATTTAATCTTCCCTTAGTCTTTCCATGGTATAATTACACCATCTATTCTTAAAAAATGAAAATTATTTACTTTTTCATCAATTTTCATGGGGTTTCCTTCATTTCTCTACAATCCTCTTTGATTTTTACTATTATACTTCTATTTGACTTACCCTTGTACTTAAATTGAATTTCTACTTATTTCTTCTATATTCTCACTTGTCAACTTAAGACCTTAGCACCATTAGTATGCCCATTGGTGGAGCTTTTGTTAGGTCAACTTACATTAGATAAATCTCTTATTGTACACTAGTTCGATTTAATTCCATAATATAACACTACAACAATAATAAAAAATATATTCCTAGAAAAACAATTTTCATTTATCTACTAAGAGATGTTATAGGTAATTCATAGTTACCCTTCACTAGTGCAACAGTAAATTTATAGAAAGGTTTTTTTGACCTAAACATAAAATTATTTTTTAAAATGATTTGATTTGGCTCTATAAAAAGTTAGTGTCTCTAAAACATTTTTTTTGCTTTCCAATATTAATTAAAACCACAATAATGAAAAACATTTTTTTCCCTCTAAATAGTTAAATTCAATTATGAGAAATTAATATATTTAGAAAACTTTGTAGCTTAAACATTGACTACATGTCATTTTCTCCATGGAGAGTATATCTCAATAGATGAAATACACATGTCAAGTTATGGTAGGGTTACATATGATGTACATAATACTTGAATTTGTTTGGACTCAAATCAATCACACTCTTTAGAATTCTTAAATAAGTCTATGTTACCCTCCAAATTTTATTTACTTCCATCAAGCTAAGAATTCTATAATATTTTACTACTTTTTCATTCTAAGTTTTACAATTGAATTACTCTAAATATCTCTATCAATAGTACCTCACTTAATATTTTGAGATTTTGGTTTGATAGTCTATGCTAAATTCCTTTGTAGAGGTCAATGAATGTGAAATTTCATCCATGTATCATTTATCCTATATTTTGGTCCTAATATTCATAAGAGGTATTTATTATGGAATTCTACAAATTTAAAGTTCAATTAAAATTTAATTTACCTCAAATTTATCTCTAGTCTTGATAATGAAGTTTAGTCTAGGGAATCTTGTGCATGTGAGATCTCTAAGAAGTAGATTTTATTCATCCTTCTAGTCCTATATTTCACTTAGTGAAACAATTAAAATAATCTTATAGATGCAATCCTCATACATGGTTCATATTTGATCATTTTTCATTCTAGTATTTGCACATTAGTCTTCAAAAAAAATATTTTTTAGAAAATGTTGCAAATGACTAGTGTATGAATGATTAGGAGTTATTTAAAGTTTGATAGATAATGATTACTCTCATAGATATATGGTTAGGGAACGCTTATCTAAATTAGCACCAAATAATTAGAGGAATCCATTCTAGTTTGATTGAGTTGAGAAACAAATTTGAGCTTGATATGATAATAAAGTTAGACACTTGCCTTCAATGAAATTCTATGACATGGAAAGAAATCTCCTCAATATAATATTTCATTAAGTTGATTAAGGAAAACACTTTTTAAGCCTAAACACTAAAACAAGACTTCTTAAAGTAGAAAGTTACCCTCCTTAAATTGGGAGGAAGAAATAATACAACTCTTCTTGAAAACACTATTAAATTGTCATTCCACATTATAAACTATATATATATATATATATATATATATATATATATATATATATATAAAATAAGAAATAAATTTAAAAAATTAGAATAAAGATAAATTTACCACCACTCCTAACAGAGTTCACTATTTCGCCTATGCACATTTCGATTGTAACGTTTAAAATAATTTCATATTATGTGGTATCGCCGTATATCGAACTACACCAAAAGAATCTTTAAATCGGATTTGTGGTGGCAATAAAGGTTGAATATAACAATAGATAAACGAAATTGCGCGGAACACACGAAGGAGAGTAGTTGGTGTGAGGTATATAAGCAGGCAATCCTTTACTCAGAGAATATATTATTAGAGTACAATTGCAGTTGCTTACATGGCGAAGGGCATACATGTGTTTCTCTTGATTTCTTTTCTCACCGCCTCTTTCACTTTTGCTTCTGAAGATGAAGATGGTAATAATAAAATTTATTCTCCCCTACTCTTCAATATTAGTAGATGAATACATGGTTTTAAACGTTGATATTCACCACTGCTTCCTGATTTGTAATATGCTTATGATTGCAAGAGCCCATGTATGATTTCTACTACGGCGGAGTTTATTATTGTATAAGCTTGAGCGGTGGATTTCACGGGCAATGCGTACTATGGAGGCAGGAAGAGTGCGACAACGTATGTAAAACTGTAGATCATCGGGCTTTTGGAATCTGCGATTTTAACGGTCTACACGGATTGGGTTGTTTTTGCTATCATGCATGCCCCGAAGGTGTGGATTCAGTTCCACATCCTTGAAAATCAGTTGGCTAAACTAGTACAGTAATCTCCGGCCCGGCCTTTTGTTGCCTGCCAGCCCTTACTATAATCGAGGGTGGTAATTAAATAAAATATTGTAATAAGTAAGTATTAATAAATTGCTATTAATATCCATATATGTAAAACAAAGTAAAGGTATAGATTGTATGTCATTGCTAAAATAAGTATTACTAGTGATCGCACCTTGGGGTGCAATAGGTACGCCGAAGACAATATAGAGAAATTTGGTTAATATTTTTTTTTGAAAATGGAAAAATCAATTGACAGGCCATGAATGGCACCATCTGAAATGAATAGCGAGAAATAATTAATATTTTAAAACTTGTAGCAATACAAAAATCTCTGTTAAAATGGCAAAATCTAGAATATGAAAACCTTTGAAAATTGCAGTAAAATATAGGTAAATCTCTATATCTGCATTTACACTTACGAATTTAAGAACTTATTACTCAGATCTGAGCATATTTACATTGAAAATTCCTTTGAAGATTCCAAAGACATACGCATATACAAATATCAAATTCTCAATTGAAAATTACTGTAAAGGTGCAAAAGACAGAGAGTGCACTTCTTGTCAGAAAATATACATTTTGGCAATATTATTAGACTTAAAAGTTAAATATGGATCTAATAAAAGATTCTGATATCAAACAATTTAAAGCAGCAGTAGTTGCTTTTTGCTTCTTCGGCACCCTATATCCTCGTACAACACAAGCATGATCTCTGTCAAAAGGTTCTAGTGTCATCTGCTTGTATGGTTTGAACTGCTCCTTCTGCAACTTCTTGACTTCTTCTGCAAACACTACCTCTGCTAGAACAGTTGAGTCAATGCAATTTGCCTGCAAAATTGTGTAAGCATTAAACCCACAACAGAAAACATCCTCCAAATTCTCTTTGATACATTAAAGAAACTAAAAAGATGGGAGTAAAGCATGCCTTGATAGATATTAAGTAAAATTTTTACTGTTCCCAAAAGCCCAACCCCCAGCCCAAAAAATCAGAGAATCATTGATTTCCATACAGCTGAGCCCAGAAGCACATTGCAATTTGATACAATGTGAACAAAACAGTCTTAGATATAATCCTGTGATCATGTATAAATCAAAATGAATGCATTTCTTCATTGAATTTGTGTCACTTGCTATAAAAAAATACTAATAAAAAAAAATTCAGAACACATTGTTGGGATTTTTTGAAAGTTATTTGCTATTTTGGTCAAATGTACATCTAATATGCATGATAGCCATTGCTGAAAAACATGCTAGTATAGGAAAAACCTGAAAATGACACATCCCATAAAATCAACAACATGATTTTCCAATAATTCGCAGCACAGTGTCAAAGTCCCTGTATTCTATGAGGGTCCAAAATGTTAAATAAAAAGGATTTAGTTTTACGAGGATTTTTTACCAGTTACATTGATCAACCAGTGGAGGGAGTGCTTAATTTGGAGATCATATTCAAGAGTCTTAATCGTCTTACTTAACTAAGTCTTTTTCCAAATATGTTGAGCAGCTCCTGGGAGGATGTCAAAATTTGCATCTAATGTTTAGAGATTCTTTTTCTGCCAAATGTCCCAAGTGACAGCAAACACTGAATATGCAGACCCTTTTATAGAAGTTCCCTCTTTGTTTGTTGATTTGGGCTTTTCCTACAGAAAATAAAACCAACACCCATAATAACAAATAAACAAATAAGCTTATAAGAAAGTTACATATTGGATTAGCATATCAAAGATTGGCATCCCTATCTTGGTTTTGACATAATCTATGGTTGGCCTTAATTCACAGGTATCATAAAATAATTGAAAGTTGATATGATTGCTTTTTAAGTGACCTAGAGTAATAAGCCATTTTATATACATCTGATTTTGATTCTATTCAAATTAGATGCCACATCAACAATTCTGGGTTGATCCATGTGAATATTCAGCTGCCATATCAACAGTTGTATGCTGCTTAATTATAAACCAACATATAGCAGCTCAGAGACAACCCAAAAGAGTAGCACAACTAAAAGACGTTGCAAATGAGTAAGAGATTCAATAAATAGCTTACACTTAAATATCCTTTGAAAATACAAGACAAGTAGCATACTTAAAGGCAAAAGGCAGTCACCTTAATACTCTTCTACTATAGATATTGGACGTATTAGGTTCAAAGCATTCATCTTCAACAGCCTTAGCAACCTCACTCTTTTGCTGAAAGACATCATCAAGATTCATCTTTGGAACACTTGAACAAACAACTGCAAATCAAACATGGAAATAGGGTAGTGCATAATTTGAAATTTGTTGGTCAGCGTTTCCCTTATTTAATTGTCTTCCATAAAATAAGAAAAACAGAGTAACCAATATCATATATCTGAAAGTTTGTATTTCACAAAGTTACTATGTATACCAGAAATGGAAATTCTATTATATTATATTATGAAGTGCAAAATCTGATACGGGATACACTATAAATGGTTTGTATTTCATGAAGGAATTTACACTATAAATGGTTTTGTTATTCAAACTCCTCGTCATTTAAAACAAATCAATAGTCCCTATTCATTTAGCTTTTGATCAATGGTATTAGGGAATTTTGAGGCCAATGACCCAAGATGGGACCACCATACTTATTTGTTCAAAATATTTTACTAATTCTTCATACTTCCACATGCCTGCTATCTTCCAGCGCTACCTCACTAACCTTTAAAACAAATCAAAGTCTGAGATACATCTACCTTTAAGTCAATTAGCTAATATATAATCCAAAGTACGTATAGAGGGACTTATGCAACTCACCTTAGCTATAATCTATGTATCTACTTTTTATATCTAACTATATGGGGAGAAGGCATTTTAGTACACACAGAGGCATTTTCTATTGTGTTTTATTTCATTCTAGAACAATTCTTTGTCTATTAAACGAAGATATTGTCTCTCTGATTTTATTTATGGCAATTTTCATCTATTATATTACTCTAATACCTAGTGTTAGACCCCTATTTGTTTCTAAAGCTGTCGTGAAGGAGTTTACACTATAAATGGTTTATAGACTCTCTAAGGGGGAAAATTGACATTAATATCCTTATTTACTTTTGTCTCACAGTTGATGCAATTTGTTCCCACTAGATTTGTCAGCATTGAAGCTCAAAGGTTGCAACCTTGTATTGGCTTCAATATTGCAAGTGAGTCCTTGTTAATTCTTACTAATGAGTCCTTGTAAAGCAAATGAGTCCTTGTTAATGCTTACTAAAACCACTCAAGCACAGATACAACTCACATCAATCATACCATCTGAGTTACTTAAGCCGAAATCCTTCTTGACTGCTCTTTAAGTTTTACTTGCTAACTCAGAGGTCTTCAAATTTACTAGTAGTTGTTTTTCTCATTTATTAATAAACAAATTTAACAGAAAGTTAACTACAATGTCTTCCCAATGTTAATTATGGGGGAGAAATGGAATGAGCTTGTTTTTTCTTGCTTTTTATTTACAATGTTAATTATGGGGGAGCATGCAGAATAATAAACATTATAATTTATCAGTTGTTAACAGTCGGTTATGGACTTGGTGTCAGTTATGGCAATTTTGTTATTCAGTTCTCGATCAACTTGTATGAATGGACATCTACTTAAATGATCAGTAACAAGAAAATTTTGGTGCCCTCAAATTTATCTCTACATTTTTGTGCCTAAATGCTCTACAATTGTTTGAAACATTACACGATACTTCCCAATAAAAACCCTAACCTAGAACAAATGCACTAAACCAAACACAAAATAATTGGATTAAAAAAAAATCTTCCAGACAAAAGGCGAAACATTCTATAATGGGTTCCAAAGCACGCCCATCATGCATCTAGTTCAAAACAACCAAAAACAATGTTTCGGTTTGCTGTGAAAAACAACACACCGTACTTTTTATTCTAAACATAAGCTAGTTGAAAATATCCCAACACATGGCAAATGACTTACCGCATGAATCTACACAGATTGTGTGCTGCTATCAATGATGCCAGTGAGAAAAAATGGCAAGAGATCACTTCAAACCCTACTGCCGCGGATTGTTGTAAGGTGCAAGAAACCCAGATTCAGTCTACAGCTGCTACTTCAAACTATAGACAATAAACAAGAAGTAGGTCTAAGAATGCCATATTTATTCAAGGGGTAACCGACATACCTCATTCTTTGACCTGTCAAGGATGTCGACTACTTCAACTTTCATTACGATCAGATATTTTGAATAGATATTTTTCTTCAAGGCATTCGCTGTCATGCGCATTAAAGACCCATGACTCAACATGCACCGAAAATAATCCTGATGACCAATAGCAGCGAGGAAGGGTTTTGAAAAATGATGAACGATTGTAGAGCATTTGATGGCATTTCATTCTCCATGGACAGATCTTCACCGTTGGGCATGAAAAAGGCTCACAAACACTAAGCGTGGGGATGCCTTCGGCGTAAATATGGATTGGTGTGATTTTTTTATGATTGTTTATTGTTTTTAAGGAAGTATTATTATAGGATGTATGTAAAACAAGTGTCACATGATTAATAGTCTTGGTTTTTTTAATATGTTTTGATAATGTAATGTAAATATCTTGTTTGATGTTAAATATTTAAAAATTAAATAAATTGGAATAAATGCTTATTGTTTGGTGTTATTTTTTTTCAAAAAAATTAAAGTTGAATACATTTGAATATTTAAATGATGAACCCATTCATTGAGAGAAGGAAGTAGTTTAAGAATTATTTGTACTAGATATATTATATTGTATATAAATATATAATATAATTTAATATTACAAATAATAAAAATTAATATATTATCTACATAATATAGGTTAATTTATTTACATATATATATAACCTACATTAAGTACCTATATATTATAGGTTATATTTTTTTTAATAAACTATATATATATTAATATAAATTAATATAAAAATATACAAGATGAAAAAATCTTATTAATGAAAAGAAGAAGAACACATATATAATCAAATCATACCATAAAATATTAAAAAAAAAGATAAAGATATTAGTTTAATGGAAAAAATAATTCAAGTTTTTTATTTTTTTTTATTTTAATAGTGTGAATCTAAATCTGTATAAAATAGTTAATTGATTTTTGTAAGATGTTCTTTAATAAAAAGTAACAATTACATATATTAAAAAAAAACATTCTTAAAAAATAATCAAAATAAATAAGATTTATTTATTTTAGAAAAATTTAAGAAATGATTTTATAAAGCAAAAAATGAAAAATTGTTCCTTAAAAAAATGTTTAATTTGCTTATGTGCCAATAACACACAATTTTTTTTTAACCAATCATATGCACAAAAATTAATTTTTATAATTTATAAAGTTAAATATTTTACAAGTTGACTTTACAAAATTGAATTTTATTTTAATTTTTGTTTAAATATTGTTTTTGAATGGTTGAAAACTAAATTATTAATAACTAGTTAACTAAAAAAAGTCAAACTCATTACAATAGTACTATGCCTAAGTACTAATAAGATAGTGTGAAGATTGTACATGGTTATTCTATATATAAATTTAATTTTATTATATTTTTTCATTTACTTGCAATTGAGTTGTAATATTATCTTGAATAACAATTGGATATGATTGTCTTACTCTTGAATAAATTTAATATATTCATACTAATAAATTAGCTCATAGTTAAAATATATAGTAAAATATATTTAGTAAATGATAATAATAAAAGTGTTTTTAATGTTTTGAAAGGGGATAGCATTTTTTCTTTAGGGTTAATTTAGATTGATTAATTAAAAATAATAATTAAGTACAAACCAACCTAGAGATTAAATAAATTATTTAATTTGAGTTGACAAGATTAGTGTATATATATATAATTTCCTTTGTCACAAAATAGTGACTAATGATGAAAGAAAAAATTAGATCCCCGTGTCTTAAAATGTAAAAAGATCTTGGTTTATGGATGTGTGTGTACATTAGAACCAAGAATACTCTTCTATGATTTATGTTGGGTTGATTTCATAGTCCAAAATATAGTCCACAACTAGAATAATTATTTTATGCAATGTTTGATTATCTCTATATTTTACACTATGATTAATTATGAAATAAATATTAGACCCTAAAATTTGCACATTTTTGTGGACTTATTCTCTATCTACTAATATTTAAAGATACCTTGATAGATATCAACATTTAAGCATGCCCATCAATTTTATATTGATCAATAGGTAAATCATCTATTTCAAGATGATTATATCATCCTACCAATATTTATAGATACCTTGATAGACATGAAGATTTAAGCATGCCCATCAATTCAAGATTGATCACTAGTTAAATCACATGTTCTAGGATGACTATATCATCAAATTTGATTAACATCTCTTGTAATTTTATATTTTGTAAGGAGTATACCCTATTTTTCTTAAAGGGTAAAAATACAAAACTTTGTTACACTTTTATGAAGGTATTGACCAACACAAACAATTTTTTTTAACTTGAACCACATAAAAGTGGTCTTTATGTTCTAAATTTCAAGTGATATAAACTAATGAAATGTAGAACACTATATGAAGTTGATGCCATTAATTTTTTTAAAATTTTGAAAAATTATTTTGATAGTGTTTTAAAATTTAAGAGCATATTTTTAATTGCTAAAAATATCAAGGAAAAGTAACATCAAGCTGAAATCACAAAAAAAAAAAAAATTTGCCCCACTTAAGCAGATAACTTCAACATCTAGTAGATGGAAAAAAATTGAAGTTTATTTTCCTTGGAATAATATTTCAAATTCAAATAAGTACAAAATTTTTATAGCTTTATTTTCATGTCAACTTTTGTGCATGTTTATTACTTATATATATATATATATATATATATATATATATATATATATATATATATATATATATATCCTTATGGAGAGGATTATCTCCTCTAGTGCACTATATATATTTTAAAGTATTCTAATATATTTTACTTTTTTTTATTTTTAATCATCCTCATACTTGTTATAATAACCTACTTTAAATATTAAAAAAACATATTAAAATTATTCAAAATGTCAAAAAAATTGTATATTTATATTCTACAACTCTATGTTCCACAAAAGGGTATTTTGATTTTTTTGAAAAAATATATTTTGATTGAAGAAATATGCAGTTCAAGTGAAAAGTTTGAAAAAATCCTAAAAAAGGATGAGGTGGCTCCCAACAAGGATGTCACATAGATGATTTAAGTCAAAAGCATTTTGATTGAAAATGCTTCAATTAAAATAGTTTGACCAAAACCCTTTTGATTGAAAACATTTTAGCCAAAACATTTTCGATCAAAAACCTGTCAGTTGAAAGGTTGTCATTTGAAACTCTTCTAACTGAAAACCTTGTTATAAACAATAACTTGGAGAAAATATGGCAAACGAGTTATTTCAAAAAGAGAAGCTATAAATTTTTTGGTACAATAATTTTCAACTTGTGACTAGTTAATTCTAAATGTTTAGATGGGAATGTGAGATTATTTGCTCATTTTTGTGTTTTTTTAATGTATACTTTAGTCCTTCTACCTACCTCTCTCTCCTTACCATGTCATCTCATTTTTCTCCCTCTACCTCCCCTCTCTCTTCTCTCTCTTCTCCTCCTTAACACTATCTCCCTCCCTCATATCTTTCTTCCCCTCCCTATCTCTTCCTCTCCATATTTGTATGTCTCCCTCCCTATCTCCCTCTCTCTAGATCTCACATTTAATGCTAGATATACAAAGTCTAAGAGCACATGTACTAAAATCCATTGTTCCTCACTTTATTGACAACTCATGGACTAAAAATTTAGTGAATAATAGGTTTCATTTAAATAGAACTAGCTTAGATTTATTTTTTGAAATTTACACATTTACCTTTCTAAATTAGTTTCTAGCTCATATTTTTTATATGTTCCTATCTCTTAGTGTGTATAAAAAGTATTTTCTAGAGAATAAAATTCATTTTGGATAATCCTAAGATTATAATATAAAACTTAGGATAGTATCTAGGATAGTGACTCATTTGATGCAATTCATATGTTCTCTATCATGATTTAATTTATATATTGTATTTATTTTTCCTAATGTTTTGCCTATATCTAAATGGTTATTTTAAGATTTGTCAATCTCAACTAAATAGTTTACTTAATAAAATTATTTTTAACTAATTAAATTAGATATTTGATAAGGTTGAACTGAAAACTATTATTTTTTATTAGAAAATTTGATGAAATTTAATTATATTTTATTATTCTTATCTTATATTAAGAAATTATAGATCTATGATTTGGTTTCCATTTAAAGAAAGCTAATAATATAAAGAATGTTATGATAAATTAATAATAAGGAGCCTTCCATTTAATCTATAGAACTATCTCTCTCTCTCCTTATATACCTACCATAGATCACTTTCTCTCTCCCTAGATACCCTTTTCTTTTCTCTTTATCTCTCAAGTTCTACCTTACATGCATGACCATAGTGCTATCCTCTCTCTTGTTATATTCCCTTCTATCTTATTTCTCTCTCCCTCTTTCTATCATATATGAAGTACTAATGTTTCTCTCTCCACCCTTAGATAATTATCCTCTCTCTATCTTCTTAGATACATCTCTCTCTATCTCTCTCTTCTCCTCCATATCTCTATCTCTCCCTCCCTCTCCTCTCTCTAGAAATGAAATTTAATCCTACATATACAAAGGATAACTGCAAATGTACTAAAATCCATTATTCTTCACTTTATTGACATTTCATTGAAGATAATTTATGTTATAGTAGGCTTGGTTTTAATAGAACTAGCTTAGGTATAGTTTTTTAAATTTACACATGTACTTTCATAAATTAGTTTCTAGATCATATTTTTTTTATGATTCTATCTCTTATTGTCTTAAATAGAAATTTATAGAGAATAACTTTCATTTTAGACAATCCTAAGATGCCAACATGCAACATAGGACACCAACATAAAAATTTTAATTTTGACAATTTGAGTGCAATTAGTATCTATTTAAGTGCAATTAGTATCTATTGATTACTACCTCAAGGTCTCTTGAGTGTTAGGTCATGACAATGCATGGAATGTCTTAGTTGGTTGATTTGTTTTTCTAGTAATCACATGGCTGCATTTATGGTTTACAAAGCATAGGAAGTTAGGTCTACAAATGGAGTTTCAAAGTGCTAAAAGTGAATGAACAATGGTTGCATATTCAAAACAACAAGCTGAAACTCATCATGTTCATTAGATTTAACATTATAGTGATGGTTGAGATCCTACTCTAACCAAGGACCAAAAGAAATAGAAAAAGGGAAAGGGTTGAGAAAACTATTCTCAATCTAAGCATGAATGAACAATGACCATGGTGGCTGCTACAATAGACAAGCTTCCCAAATTGAGTTTTGCTTGACCAAGAGAAACCTACATCTACACAAAACCAGTGCAATCTTCTAAGGTCTATTGGTTTTCAGAATGTACATACACATAATGAACATGCAATTAAACTACTTTGCAACAATGACATAAAGAAGCCCAGACTAACTTTGCATAGCAGCTTGTCATCAACAAGTGCCAAAAGTACACATTGAAAGCTCATCAAATATTATAACAACAACACCATTATGACAGCCATTCAAGAAACTACTCACTAAAACTAACATGGAAGTAGAACCATGCATGCACAATGAACAAACTCAAAAGAAACACCCAAATTCATCCAATGCTTCTATCTATTGTTGCAAAATGCCTCAAAACCAATTCTTCAAATATTGATATTAGGGTTTCTATGTGTAAATTATGGCATACCTGAGTACAAATGAGAAGTGATGAACATTGAATTTTTTCGTAATCTTTTAATGTCTCAGAAATTCCATGATATCATTCTAGTTATAATAGAAAAGAGAAAAAAAATCTCATTTTATATTTAGAAACCTAATGAATGATCCATTGGTTTTTCAAATAATATTCATTCAAGAAATATTAAAATTCCATGGTATAAGGTTTTTATGTGTAAATCAAATTATGGCAAATTTTAATTGATCTAGTATGGAATACTAGTAAATCCTTGAGTGAGAAAATAACTACTTTTTACTCATCTAGATTAGATGGTAGTAATATTTGTAGTTTTTCAATAGATTTTGACTGTTACAAATAGTAATTTTTTGGAGAAAATTCCCTTACGAATCTTCCTTATTATGGAAAGTAATAAGTGTTTGACACCTCTTCCTTTCTTGATGACTCTAAGAAATTCAAATTGGAGAATTATGATAAATCTTAGTGGTCAAAGATGGATGCTTGTTTAGTTCTATAAATCGACTACTTTGAAAAGAAATTTGTTAATCCCAAAGCAAGTACTCTAGGATGATTTATGTGGTAAAATTTAACAATTAATAGATACTTCTAAAATTTATAAGAATTAATGAATCTTAGATTTTAGACCAATCAAACTACAATCAATCATTAATGAAAAACATGGTTAAATGAACCTAATTACAAAAATCCAACAAGATACAAGAATTTTAAATTTTAAATTTATTATATTAAAAAAAACTTTAAAATTATCTAACTATAAATTTAAATAAACATTACACATAAAAAAATATTATACATATAAATTACTTTTCCCTTGACATTCTCATCTAATGACATAATTGAAATTTTTTAAATTATTACTAAATAATTAACATGCGTTATCAATCTTTTTAGTTATTCAGTCATGCACCTTCAAAAATTCCAAAAAATAATTATTTAATTATACCCGAGTAACTTGAACATATTGTCATTAAAATATTTTGTTTCACATAGATCAGCACTATTATTTATTTATTGCACTTAAAAGAGTGGTTTAGTGGAATGAAAAGCTTATTCATTCATTACACCTATGATAACACCAACAAGCCAATCCGCGTGGATGGTTCCAGTCACACCTTCCAAACTCCTGATGATCTATATTTATACACGTATCCACGCACTCATCCCACCTACATGCTACGCATTGCCCGTGAAATCCACCGCTCAAGTTTTTACAGTAATTGGGGGGGTCATCATCATAAGTATTGGGATCAGACTCTTGTAAACATGCACCGTATTACAAATCAGTAAGTAATCAACAATATCAAGGTATAAAACCATGTATTAATCTACTAATATTCAAGAGTAGAGGAGAATAAATACTGTTATTACCTTCTGCAGAAGCAAAAGCGAAAGTGGCCGTGAGCAATGAAAACAACAGAAACACATATATGCCCTTCGCCATGTAAGCAACTGCAGATATATTCTCTCCAAAGGTAATGTATTTTGTGAGGAATGGATTACTGCTTATATAGCTCACACACAAACTAATCTCCTTCGTTTCTTCCGCCCAATTTCGTTTATTTATTGTTATATTCAACCTTTATTGCTACCGCAAATCCGATTCCAATATTCTCTTGGAGTGATTCGATATACGGCGATACCAGATAATATGAAATGATTTTAAGCGTGAACATCTAAATGCCCATTACAAATCGTGTGGGACATAGTGAACGCTGTTTTAAGTGGTGGCTTCTTTGTCTTCTAATTTAAACAAAAATATATATTATTCATTAAATATGAAAAGGATTTTGTTTGTTATATGTAGTTGATAATTAAATAGTATGATTAAGGAGAGTAGTCTTTTGTTTTCTACCTCCCACAGTGATTAATTTCTGGTTTAAGAATTTTTATTGCAGGGTTTCAACCTAATAATGGTTCCCTCTTAATAAATTTAGTGAGCTATTAAATTGATTTTTTAAATTTTTTTTAATGATTTCCCTGTCATGTTTTGGAATTTCATTAAAGGAGAGTTTACTTATTTTTTACTATATCAAGTCCAAAGTTATTTCTTAATTCAATCAGAGATAGAATCAATATCTTTAATTCATTGTTGTTAATTTACTTAAGAATATTCTAACCATAAATCTATAAGAATAATCCCTATCTATTGATTTGTAAGATAATTCCTAACCATTCATACACTAGAGTCAATTGGCACATTTCCTCAAGGAAAGACGACTCAATTATTTGAAAGCCTAACGTGTAAATATTAGAATGAAGTACAAATTAAATATGGACCCTCTAGAACATAGACAATGAATAAACCACACTTCATAGAAATTTTAAATGCCTAGTATTCCTTAGAGTAAAATACATTGTAAAACTTGAATCAAAACTCTTTATGAATTAAAGTTGAATGATTTGAAATTTGGAGGAATCCTTGGGAAATGCCCCTTATAAATATTGGGAAAAAAAGGATAAATGATATATGCATTACTCCTAACATTTGTTAGACTCTCTAAAGGCATTAATTGTAAATTTTCAAACCAAAGTCTATTTATGCCATAAAATTAGGTGGTTTTCCATTCATAGCGATTTTTAGAAGAACTCAATTGTACAACATAGAATGATAATTAAAGTAAAATATTATATAATTCTTGGGTTAATAGATGTAATTATATTTTGTAGGACAACATAAAATTTCCTCGGAAGTTTGAAGAGTGTGATTCATTATTCTATATTTCAAGGTCAAGTCAGATAGAGGTATGAGAGAAGGACTCAATGTAAGTGGATGATTGAATAATAAAGGATGAACCACAAAATCTATCACACAAGGAAGGCTTCTCACTTTGACAAAACTAAGAGATATTATTCTATGATGGTGATACTATGGGAAGAGAGAATCATAGATTTGACAAGTCATATAATAAACATGTAGTCCTTCATGGACTCAAGTCATGGCAAGTAGAACTTTATAGAAGGTGGAATATTCCACCAAAGCTTGTTGGAAAAACATTTGGAGTAGAATTCAAATATATATTTTATATTGTAATGGTTTCACAATCTTATAAAGCTTAATAATAATTAAATGAGATAACCTAGCATCAAATTTCTCATTGATTTGTCTACCCCATGGTTGGATTAGTAGAAGAACATGTTAGCAATCATCAAAAACATAGGAATATTGAAATTGGTTACTAACCGATGGTGCAAATGCTAGATATTAGATGCATATTATATTTTTTTAATAAATGAGTTTAAATTTTTAAGGAAGCAAGGAATTATTGTGGAATTTTTTTTTTTTTCTTTTTTCTCCCCAAACATATTGATCATGTTGAATATGAAAAGAATTATATTAATAAATCAAAGAATTAGCATTCAACATCAAAGGGAATTTGGAAAAATTATAGCATGAAAAAAATTTAAGATAATATGCAAGGTCCAACTAGCTAAGGGTAAGTTATGTTCCTTGAGATATTATTTTAGAGATAACAAGTGAGAACAACTATAGTCATCTAAATGAGCAGGACAATGATCAATTCCCATTCAATTGACTAATTGTAGATTTGGATCATGCTAGTATAGGTTAAGGAGAAACCATGAATTTTGATAGAGGCATAGTAGGTTGGAATAAAGAGATTGTAAAATTTATGGAGGGGAACATCCATAAATACCCTATTATTTGGAGCCCCAAATATCTAAAATTTAGTAGAAATTTAGTTAAATCTAGTGGTATATAGAGCAATGTACTAGTAGGCTATTTCAAGTGTCAAGTACATCACTCATAAAGTACTATCAAATGAAGGGTGAATCATTTTTTATTAGACTAAAACCCTTAGGTAAAGGTTCCTTGAGCAATCCATAGTCAATTCTATTTTAGAATACTCCTTAGCTCAACACCAATATATGGTAATTAATATTTAAAGTATGATTAAATATACATATGTATAACTCATTTAGGTGATTGTAGTCTTATTTTTCTTTGGTCCAAAATAGCCTTTAGCTAGGTTCAAATGGTTATTTTCTTAGCTTTTGGGTCTTAGGATTTTAAGTGTCTCCTAAGGAAAAATCAATAATGTGTCTTTTATTATGATTATGAGGTGTTGAGTCTTATATTTTATCTTTGAAAGGAATCTTGGTTTATGTCAAAGTTTCTAGACATCTCAAATTGTCTAAAACTCACATTCATATTTTTAAAGGGAAGGGTCATGTTGAAAGTTTTTATCTTAATGATGTTAGGTTAACTTCTCAATGATTTGGTTATATATTATCTTTCAAGAGTTTTTTAAGGCGACTATGGTGGCTAGGGTTTTTATCATTTAGCTTCTATCTCTCAAGAAATATAACCTCTCTTTTAACAATTTTATCAATGTGGAGGTTGTAAAACCAACATGGGGTTTGATCAAGGCAAGCCCCTACATGACACAACCCTTCCTCCCTGTTTGAATGTGAAGGTTATAGATATGAAGAAGATTGGAGGAAGATTGAAGATATTTTTATCATTGTTGCATTAAGACCCTACAACTTTCTAAGATATAGAAACTCAATTATCTCAACATCTAATGAAGATCTGGTAGTCAGATCTTGATGGAAGAAGCCTTTGATTAGACACCTAAAGACTATGAAGACATATTTCAATTTTAGTTACTAGGATGTGACCACCCTAGGTGACTTAGTCTTATAAATTCGGCTCCAAAATTATATGAAAAGTCAACACAAGTCTACTAAGTCTATTTCTTAAAAATGATTTTTTTGTGACTTTCCATATTTGCTACTTTTTGCATCAGAGTAGTGCATTTTAATTATTGTCTAGTTCCATCATTTTTTTTCATACAAAATCCATTTAAAACTCTTTCTCCTAGAAGGAATTTGAAACCCAAGGCCTAGTTGAATCACCTTTTGGGTTATAATTTAATCATGTGCCTCTTCCACCTTCAAATTCTAAATGATAAACACATGCAATAAAACCTTGAATTCCTAAGTTGAAGTCCTAGGGTTTCATATTTTTCTTATACATCTTTTTGTGAACCTAATCCATTAACATTACAAACCTTCTAATATTTGAAGCATATCATCCTAGATCTAGGTTCAGGTTTCATTATTTGGTATTCATAATTTAGGCACCCTTTATTGCAAAAATAAAGTATAATAATCCAAAAATTTACATATCATATTGCATCATAGGTTGCAATAGGGTTAATTTTAGTCACCATAGGTCAAATATACATCTTAATTATATTTAAAAATCAATATTAGGTCATTTTAGAGTTAAGATAAAATTTGAAAGTGTTTATTACATTTATTTAGAAACTTTGCATATAGTCAAAAAGGTTAAAATTGCATTGTTTTGTTGTAAAAGGCTAACAAGATCATCAGTTTTTAGATTTGTAATATTAGGATTAGTTAATTGTTGTATTTTACATCTAAAAATTCTATTTGGAATTATATTTTATAGCTTGAACATTTTTTAAATTTTTTGCATACTTGTATTTTAAATCTCGTGATAAAAAAATGGATAAATTCTAAAAAATTATTCATTGTCACACCTGCAAAATCACGAAACATAAAAATTAAATAATATTATAGACACTTAGACTTTGAAATTAGCCAAAAAGTTCTGATACAAATCCGCCTTGGGCACCCTTTTCCAACTAGTTTTAGCTCAAATTTATATGACAAAACCCTCTTAGTATCTTCCAAGTTTTCTTTCAGTTTTTAGATCATTGTGGTTTAACAATTTGACATTTATTTAACACATATCATATTGTAATAATGGATTTTTTTTTGGTAAATATATACCTCATTGAAATCCTTGATTTTTGTTTCATGTTGTGTGTTTGAAAATGACCCTATCTTGGATTATAACATTCATATTCCTCCATCTCCCAATGCATATCTTCTTAATGTTGATACTTTGAGATAAGAGGAGGAAATTATGAATGAATTCACAAATACTACCTTACCTAACCTTGATAACAATGTGGCTCTTTATCCTTCAATAAAATGGCATAATCACCCATATCAATAATCAACAACACCTACCATACCACTACTTGAAATGTTTTACACATAATATACGAAAAGTGATTGACAAGGCATGCCTCAACCTAGGCACATGGAAGAAAATTATTAATAACAAACATGATGATCCCATACCACCTAATGATCCTCCATCCTATTAAAACAAATTTAATAACACACCTATCTAGATTACAACAATGTTATGGAAAAGGCTTTAGGATTTTGAAAAGAATGAGGATGTAATACAAAGAATGAACATGAATTCCATTTCCTTTTAGAACAAATACTATTTGAAAAACAAAATTCATAGGTTATCAAAGCCCTCTACCTTTACATCAAACATTTGGTCCATCATATGAACCAATCAAGATACATTATCCTATTAGAAATGGTTTGTTACTTACTTCACATTCTTTGTCTAAAATTGAGCATAATTTAGGCACACCTTTAAAATTCATATTTATTACATTACCACCCATAAAACAAAGAAGATATAATAAACAAAAGAACAAAAATACATCCTATTTTGTATATCATATAACATTTGGACACATTATTGATGAATGCCATGTTTTAATGAAATTGGAATAGTTAGAACCTTACAATGATAAATTTGAGAGTATAATAGATTAAAGGACATTTACTTTTCTCCTTGGCATATGGTCATGGTAGTGTCATATGATCATCATTACCATGCATGGGGGTATAAATTAAGTTCTATGCAATCATATTTAATTTTTAAGGAGAAAATTGTTATCATTCATTCTAGCTCATCTTTGTCACTACACTTGGAGGGGCAAGGGTTTTGTAGCCTTATGTAGATGCATTCCTTACCGTAGGGGTTTGCTTTGTATCTACTTAAAAGATTAGTGTAACAAGTATAGTAACATTTTAAGGGTGGGAATATAGTACCCCGCGTAGCACATGTATAAGAAATTGTCCCTTTATAGTGATAATAACATACATCTCTTAGAAAGTGTGAACTTGATAGCAATAGTATCATATGAAGTGTTTGAAAATTGTGGCCCTATCAATCTATGTTAGTATCTCCTATGTGGTGGTATTAGGCTTGATATCTAGTTAAAATGTTACTTTTCATAGTGTGTGATGTTCCCTTTGGTGACAATACTATAGCTATGCTTGCAATATTACATTGCTAACAAATTAGTTATGCATCTATGATAGTTATGTGTAGTTATGTGGTTGCATATGCATCTATGGTGGTTACCCGTAACTCTCCTATATATTTTATATTTTCCTATAATGTGGGCATCACATTGATATCAATTAAGGTTTATATTAGATCCTATGTATTTTACAACATATGGTATTAGAGTAGGCAATGAAAAAGGTGATTGTGTGAAGAAGAGAAGATGACTTTGAGAAGGCATAGGGCATGGTAGCATAGGAAATATGAATAAGATGTTTTCATTTGAACCTAAGGATGCAAGATCCATTGGGGTGATTCATTAGTGTTGGAATCTATAAAAGAATATATGTATTGAAATTTGCATTGGAATACATCTATGTGAGGATAGCTACTCATGTATTGGGAGTTGATCAATTGGAATCAGGAGTATTACCTTTATATTGTTAGGTAGGAGTATTGGTTCATGTGACATATTCAATAGTATTTGAATGTGGGAGAAATCAATTCTTACAACATCCTAGGGATAATTATATAAGAGAAACATCACACTAGATTGGGAATATCAACATCTCCAACAATGGAGTAGACATGGTGTAGGGAACATAAGAGTTTGCAAAGTGGTGAAGAAAATATTGAGATTAGTACAATATCTTTTGTGATAGTTTGAAATAGCCTCCTTTATGTTGCAAATGAATGTTGTTGTTGAAGATAGAGGTAGATGAATGTGTTGCTTTATTTGAATACTTGGTGAGCATCTACACCATCCCATATGTTACTCACATGTTACTTCCCTATTTCAAATAATTATTGATTAAGGTATTCAACATAGAAGTATTCATCAATTTCTAAAAGGGATAATTTCTAAGTTGCAACTTAAAGTCTCCATTCAATAGGAGAAAGGAATTTTGAGGATTGAAGATTATTTTACTTTATACACCTTAAATATATTATTTAAGGAAATCAAATTGGAGAAGGTGAACAATAGGATTTTAAGTGTGATTGGAAAAGTCGATCCTCTATAATACAAGCTGATTGAATGGATTTCCATTAGAAGATTTTATTATAGCATAAGTAAGGAAGTGAAAACCAAAAACCACATAATATGCTTTACTTTTGAGCAATATTAACTATTGGAATGAAAATGTTATACTCCTCAATCAATAAGTGTTAGGAAGATGATTTGTAAGGATGCACTATTTGTTGAATCTAGGTTTTCTTTTATTGGTTCCTTCAAGATGAATGGTGTAGCTATCAAAGGAATTATTTATGTCTATGTGATTTCCACTTTCATAAAGATTGATGTGAATGGGATTGATGTAAGAAAATATGATGTTAAGTATATTGAAAAGAAGGAACTACTTGAACAAGTACTCAAGGTGGAAGAAGTTATTCCTTTTTTGATGCATTACTTGAATGCTATATTCTCTTTAAGATTAGGAATGAAGCCTGAGGATTTAATACATTCAGCCATCATATTAGAGGTTGGTGGCACCAGAAGATGGAGGAATTTCCATCATCTCAAGTTATCTTCTCGCTTTGAGATGATGCTTTGCATGAGAAGCATTTTTTATTTTAACTTTTTTGTTTTCCTTGTTGCTTATGAATTTGTAGAATACATATATTGTAAGTTTTATTTTTGGAGAAAGGTAAGGGGTTTGGTGTAGAGATCAATATGGATGGTTTTCCAATGAGCACTCAAGGTTGTGATACAAACTATACTCTTATGAGGGTCATTAGACAACTTCATGGGGTCATGTGTTTGGACGACTCAATATGGATTGTTGTTGAATAATTTGAGGAATATGTGATTTAGTAGTTCATAGGAGGAAAAACTCAGGAATTCACCTAGGGGCTACTTCTTTATGTGGAGCTTCACTTGATTTAGTATTTTCTACATCAAGGAAGATCTTCACAAAGACATACATACATTTTGTATTCAATAAAGTTTTGTTATGAAATCCTTAAAGGGGGGTCCATTGGAAAAGTGGATAAGAGATTTTAGGGGATACATTTGTAGAAACAATGTATTAAGGGGGGAATGTTGGCAATATTATATTGTTAATGAATTAGTTATGCATCGATTGTAGTTTTGTGTAGTTATGCGGTTGCATGTACATCTATGCAAGCTACTCATAACTCTCTTTTATATTGTACTTATGGACACATAAATTTTACTCCTTTGGTAATAGAATAATCTATGGTATAATTTAGTCCTATTTTAGAAACCCTTGCATTAATTACCCCTTTAAAAACACCATTTATAGGCCCCTAAGACTCATTATTTTAGATTTTAAGGCATATTCCACTCACAAATCATACAAATCTTGACAAAAAACATTCAAATCATTCAAATTTTAGAAAACCCACCTCAAAAGCCCTTAGTGGGACTAAGTCACCCAGGGTGGTGACTTAGTACCTTTTGAGAAATTTTTCACTTTTGAGCGAGAAAATAATCGAGTTAATTCAAATTTTTGATGGATCTCAGTCTATGATGAAAAAAAATCAATAATTAGGTATTGTTGCCTAAAAATATATGTTTTTAGGTCATTTTTCACATTAAGTCATTTTTCAACAAGTAAATTCAAGAGAAAAGTATTGAATATCTTCCACAAGAAGATTTATTAATCTATCTACAGCAAAGTTGAAGCTTTAGGGTAGCAATCTAGGGTCTTTGTAGGTCTTAAAGCTCACTTTTTGTCCAAGATATCACATTGTAAAGGGTTGATCATGGATTCCTATGGAGGATCATGGAGAAATCTAGGTTGAGGAGATTCAACTAGCCATCAAATCAAGTCTAAAGACTTGTTTTCAAAGTGGTTCCATCCTCCATTTTCTCTCTATTTTTAGCATAAGGAAGGTGTGCATGTCATTAAGATTCATTTATAATGTGATTTAGTGTCTTTAGAATGATTCTTACATCTTTGTAATTTCATTTATGCATCTTATTCTTGCATGTTCAAATAGGGCTACATCTTATTTTCAGACTTAGTAATCTTAGACACACTTAGGGCTAGGGTTTTATGCATATTTTATCTCTTTCAAGGTTTAAATACAAACTAGGGGTTTGACCAAGGAAAACCTCCCATTAGAAACCAAATTGTATTTTGTTTTGTAGGTATTTTTCCCAAATTCAAATCCAAGTTTCTGTCAAAAATAGAGTGCAAACCAAGGGCTTTCATTTCCACTTTCAAATTTGTAGAAAATTCAAAGTGGAATGAGTCACCAATAGTGGTGACTTAGTCCCACTGTACCTATGTGTGAGGAATTTTTGCATATCTAGATACCTATTTGGTAGAAATGAGCTTCAGAATAGTTTTTTAAATCTAGGACTAAGTCATCCAACTTGGCGTAAGTGTCCTAGTTAGCCTAAAAAGTAGATTTTTTAGAATTTTAGAGGCATTTATAAACTTCATCAAGTCTTACATCAATTTCTAGGTGTACATTTTTTGTTTAGCACTTTCATCTTGTTCTTTACTACATTTAATCTATCATTCTACATATCATAATGTGTTTTCAAACAACATACATTTCTTAGGTTTTACACCATTTTTTCATTTCTTGCCCTAGTTTACTGCACTTATACATTGCATTTAGACACACTTCATTTATATTTGCATTGATTTTGAGTGTATACATTTCCCATTTTGGCCCATTTTTCTCCTTTTAGGTGAAAAACCCTAAAAGTGCAAGAAAGCATTAGGGTGTTAAAATATTTGTTTACCTTATTTATTCCTATAATGTGGACATCACATTGAACTCAATTAAGTTTTATATTAGATAATGTGTATTTTACAACAAGCTAGTATTCCCTAAAGTGCAATGGTATGTGAAGGATCATCATGGAAAAAACAAGCGCTTAAGTTGTGACGAAAATTTAGAAAAATCAGAGTTAGGAAACTTGACGTAAAATTTGAATAAGTTATCAATATTATTTCAAAAATATGTAAGAATAGAATTTTCAGAAAATTGAATGTAGTTTCTAAACAACTAAGTTTATTTAAAAAAAATCTATTTGGTGAAAATTTGAAATTTCAATGTAGTAGCACTTAAAATGCAAGGAAAAAATAAGAAGTAGGTGCTTTCCTGACCACTCTAACCACAAGAAAATGATAATTATTTTTTATAATATTTTAGATATAAGTAGAGGACTCATGTCCCAATGTGATGCATATTTGTTTGTAATTTTTTTCAAAGTAAATAATTAATTATGATTTTTTTATTACAACTTTTAAAAATATAAAAAATTGTATTTCTGACCACCTTTACTTTGTCAAAACTTCATGAAATTCATTCTTTTTAATCCTCTAGTATGCGAAGCATAGAATGTGATGCATGTTTTGGATTCAAAAAATGTGATACCATTTGAAAGCTATAGATGTTTTTCAATCAGCCTATCAATCATGACTTTAGTTGTAATTCAAATGGAAAATGAATGATAATTATTTATTAAATTCAATGTATAGCATAATTTATATTGGTGGAAAATTGAGAATCTCCTTTAAAAACCCCTTTCGTTTTATCAATTTTGGGTAAAACAAAAGTCATCGGCCACATACCCATCATATTGCCACTTTTTGGCCCATCATGACCGTGCACATACTTGCGATCATTCATTCCATGACATGTCCTCTCTTAGTGGTAATTCCAAGTATGATATTCCCTAAGGTGTGTCCTTTAATGTATTGAGAAATACCCATGAGACACCTTTTGTGGTGGTGTTGTTTATAACACCCTTGTAGGGTGTAACTTTATGACTTTTTTTCCCCTTGAATGCTAAAATTTGTGCACCCCATCAGAAGAGTTTGGTCACTCATCCCATTGGATGTTAAAATATATGCATCACTTAAGGTTAGTTTTTGTAATCCCCTTGGATATTAAAATTTCATGAATCCCTTGAGATGAGTTTTGTTCATTCCGTTTGGCATTAAAATATATGGAACCCCCAAAATGAGTTTTATTTGGATCCCCTTGGAAGTTAAATTTTATGTGCTTCCTGAAGCAAGATGTTGCAAGATATTTGATGGATGTAGTGTAATGCAACTTATTGATTCATGAACTTGAGCACCCTTTTTAACATGGTAAAACAAAAACAGAGTGCAAAATATGCCTTGCTAATGCTAATCTTTAGGAGAGATACTAATCCATTTAAACCTTTTCAATTACAGTTCATTTAAGATGCACATATTAAAACGCGAGTAAATAATAAAACATCAACATAAGGATTTACGTGGGAAAATTGTTTAAATGGGAAAATACCCACACACCAAAGTAGAGATATATTGTATTATAGTAAGACAAAAATTACATACAAGTTCAGAGCTATGATCTTTTAGGTTCTTTTATAGAATGAGATCAACAACACTTTGTTACATTCGCTCTGATCTTCACTCACTATTCCAATGCACTATGACATTGCATACATACTTCTCAAGTGTTAAAGGAAAACCACATTCCAACTTCAATACCAACTGAATAGTCATTATCTCTTTGAATTCCCACTACCACCTCATTACGCCTATCGTTCCATCAAAGGGACTCTCAAGTGACTCCTTCCAATATGGTGAAGTCCTGTCGATGAATTCCCATCATAATTTCGAAGAGATACTATAGTAACTTATATTGGTATAAGAAGGTCCGATCGATATACCTTATAGCTTTGATTAGGTGGTCATTGTTGCCTATGTGTCATCCCTATCATCATCATATAGCTAGAATCACCAATGTGATTTGATATATTGACAAAAAAATCATCACCATATGTCCTACTGACATCATCCTTCATGGTTGTTTGGTCCTGCCTTATCGGCAGGTCAAAGAGACTAATCATTTCATCCTACCGATGTGTGTTTATCTCTTCGATGAAGTGCTTATCAAGATGTCAAAGGGACTAGCCACTAAGTGACATAAAAAACCACGTGTCAACCTGATGAAGAACCTTATTAGCATGTTGAAGAGATAAATCATTTCATCTTGTTCACATGTTCCTATCTCTTCGATGAACCTTTACTGCCAACCCACTAGCTCTGGTTTAGACTTTTGTGGTATTGCATGGAATATTTTGACTCAACTAAGTGTTTTCCTCATTTTAGATAGCCTTAACTAGTAGGTTTGAGACACCTTTTTCTAAACATTCTCCCACTTGATAAAGAACTTGCTCCCAATCAATGCTCAAAGTCACTGTATCACCCTAGGCCTCAAGGCCCATTAAATTTGCACACCATTTGAACTTCTTTGTGTCCACTGGCTTTGTTAGTGCATCAAAAAAAATCACCAAAGTTTCAACCTTTTCCAATTTAACATTTACATCTTCCACCAAATCTTTAATAAAATGGTACTACACGTCAATGTATTTTTTTTGGCATGGAAAGATGATTTTTTTCTAGACATATTGCACTCTAGCTATCACAACAGATAGTAATCTATGCTACACCAAAACCAACATCCAAACATAGCCTTCTAAGCCAAATGGATTATTTAAAAGAATGATTTGTCTCCACATGTTCTACTTCAGTAGTGGAAAAATCAACTACAACTTGTCACTTTCTCATCCAATTTATTGCACCACCAAGCAACGCAAAATCATATCCATTGATGGATCTTCTACTACTAGTGTCCCCTACCAAATCATAATCCATATATCTAGGAATTCTTATTGAATTATGAAATCTAGTAGAATAACCATGATAACATAAGACATACTTTGAAAATCCCTTCAAATAACTGAAAAACACTTTTCACAACATCCCAATGTGTCTACCTTGGATTAGCCATAAATTGACAAAAAACCCCCACTACTTGGGAAATGTTTGGCCTAGTATAGACCATTGCATACATTAAATTTCCTACTACATTTTCATAAGGCACCTTGAACATGTCCTCCATCTTAGTAGGAGATTTTGGACAATCTTCCATATAAAACTTTATTCCCTACAACACAAAAACAACTAATTATTTGCAATCTATCATATTGAATCTCTTTAGAACAGAGTTCGCATACTTTCTTTGACTAAGCCAAAGCTATATATTTGCTCTATCACTTATGATTTACAAGGTATGTGTAGGATCATGATGGGTATGCATGGGTATGTAGCTGACGACTTTTTTTTTACCCGAAATCGATGAAACAAAAAGTGTTTTTAAAGGAGATTCTTAGATTTCCACCAATATAAATTATTCTTTACTTTGAATTTCATAAATAATTATTATTCATCTTCTATTTGAAATATGACTAAAGTCCTTATTGATCTAGGCTAATTGAAAACCATCTATAGCTTTCCAACGGTATCACATTTTTTTGAATTCAAAACATGCATCACATTCTATGCTTTGCATACTATAAGATTAAAAAAAATTGAATACCATGAAGTTTTGACCAAGTTAAGCTGGTTAGACATACGAGCTTTTATATTTTTTAAAATTTGTAAAAACAATTCATAATTAATTATTTATTTGGTAAAATATCACAAAAGAATATCCATCACATCAAGACATGAGTCCTCTACTTATATCTAAAACCTTATAAAACAATATTATCATTTTATTGTGGTTAGGGTGGTCAGACAAACACCTAGTTCTTATTTTTTCCCTAAAATTTAAATACTACTACATTGAAATTTCAAATTTTCACAATATAGATTTTTTTTAAAAAAAATAAGCCTAGTAATTTAGAAACTACATTTAATTTTCTACAAATTCTATTCTTACATATTTTTGAAATAATATAGATAACTTAATCAATTTTTTATGTCAAGTTGCCTAACTCTAATTTTTCTGAATTTTTTGCCACTTAAGTGCCTATTTTTTCCATGATGATCCTGCACATACCCTCCATGCCTAGAATATACCTTTTCAATCCTAGATCCTTCATTTCAAATTATGCTAGAAATTGAGACTTCAATTCAGAAATTATAATCTTACCATTCCTAATAAGCATGTCATCCACATACCGGGCAATAATAAGAAGACAAACATTTTCAGTCTTAAAATAGATACAATTGTCAAACTTTGATCTCATAAATCACAAAGGAAACACATAATTATCAAAAAAAAATGTACCACATTCAAGGAGATTTATTTAACTTACATACCAGGTTCTCTTTACCTTTCTCAATGAAATGCTTTGGATGGGGCATATAAATATCTTCCTTCAAATCACCATGAAGGAAAGTTTTCTTCACATACATTTTCTTGATTTCTAAATCATATGCTACAGCAAGTGATAACAAGAATCAAATGGATGTTATATTTGCTACAGGAGAAAATATTTCCCCATAATAAATTCCCTCCACCTGGGAATATCCTTTCATGACCAACCTTTCTTTCCACTTCTCAACACTACCATCAAGACCTATCTTTTTCTTGAACATTCATTTAATTCCAACAAGCTTTCATCCTTCAGGCAAAGGTACCAAATCCCATGTATCATTTTTCTTCAATGATGCCATTTCTTTGTTCTTGGCTCCCAACTAGGAATCTACATTAGACATACCCATAGCCTCTCTAATAGTCCTAGGCTCATTAGTGTGACCAATCAAAGAAAAGGAACAACCAAAATCTAACATAAAATATCCAAACCTTTCAGGTTGTCACTTTGCACATGTAGACCTCCTCACAAGTTGTGGTTGAGGTTCTTCATCTTGTTTAGAACTTTCATAGCTACTTGATCTCTCCTCATTAACAGGACCACTAGGAGTGTGTAGTTCATCTTTATTGAGTGTTTGTGAAGTGGTTTTTCCTTGACCTTTTTATTTTTGGCTTTTACAATGTTTTCATTTTTGGGCACACCCATGCTCAAGTAGAGCTATCAGAAAGGTGCCCAATGCACCACATGGTGGCTGCAAAAAAATTATTTGTTTCCTTCCTTTTAGGAGAGAGTCAAGAAATGTGTCTACTCATCGAAGAATTTCTAAGGAGCTATATTCATGAGCTTGAAATTTTCTGCATTTTTGACTTGTCACCTCTTTGCTATGAGTGGATTGCGCTTGTTATGAAGTGATATCTTTTAGAAGTTTGTTGGAGCTTGCTTGCCTTCTTATTTTCTTGGTTTTCAAGATGGAATATTTGATTTGGTGCCTTTACGTGATGTGATTGGTCCACTGGACCTTTTTTCCAGGTTATTTTTCTAGGATTTTATCATTTACACACCTCTATCTTTGCTAAATATCTAAAAAAATATTAATGTTATAGTTGAGAATTGATGATCAAAGATTGTTGTGACCTAACCAAGGATCAATGATCAGATCATTTGGTATCAAATTCCAACACCTGGTAGTAATTACCCTTTTTTTTTGGTGGTGTTTTCTTCTTTCTACAACTATGAAATAGAGGTGGAGATAGATGCAAGGTTTGGATTCCATGTTTTAGTTTCCTTTGGTGAGGAAAAGTTTCTTTAGTTTTCTTAGAATATAGAACTCTTTTAGGAGTAAAGTTGTAGAACTACTTTTGTTTGGCATGTTATATCTTTTAAGGCTTAAAATATTATCATATTGGCATCCGACCTCTATTTTAAAGTGCATTTGAGTGTATGTACAGGATCATCATGGAAAAAATAGGCCCTTAAGTTGCAAAAAATTCAAAAAAATTAGAGTTAGGAAACCTATATTATTTCTTAAAAATTTGTAGAATACTAGGTAATAAAATCTATGAAAATTTATTTCAAAAACTTAAATTTGATAAGAATATGATAATATATTTTATAATATTTTAGATATAAGTATCTAGGACTCATGTCCTAATGTGATGCATATTTTTTTTGTTATTGTTTTCCAAGTAAATAATTAATTATGAATTTTTTATTACAACTTTTAAAAAATATAAAAAATTGTATGTCTAACCACCTTAACTTGGTCAAAATTTCATGAAATTCAATTTTATTTTTTTAATCCTATAGTATACGAATCATAGAATGTGATGCATGTTTTGGATTCAAAAAATTTGATATCATTTGAAAGCTATAGATGCTTTTCAATCAACCTATCAATCAGGACTTTAGTTGTAATTCAAATAGAAAATGAATAATAATTATTTATTAAATTCAAAGTAAAACATAATTTATATTGTTGGAAAGTTGAGAATCTTCTTTAAAAACCCCTTTTGTTTAATCAATTTTGGGTAAAAAAAATTCGTTAGCCACATGGGCCATCATATCACTTACATATTGCCATCTTTTGGCCCATCATGATTCTACACATACCCTTGATAATCAAAGCATGAATTATGTAGAAGAAATTTTTGAGACTATGCATGCATGGCCTTTATCAAGCTTCCTGGTGCATGAGCACCTAGGAAACACTAATCAGTTAGGAAGTCTAGAATGAAAATTTGTTTTTGCAATGTTACCATGAAGGTCATGTTGACCATTTAGATAGAGTCAGAGGTTTGAAAGTAGGTTGTGCTCAGTAGTGGTCAGTAGGTTAAGGAGTGGAGAGGGATAATGAGTTTAAAAACTCATTTTTACTTAGTTTTCTAAAACTTGGCAAAAGTTGAAAAACACAATGTGTTTTACAACTTTGCCATTTAATGACTTACATGACCGACCAAGGGAGCTTAATTTTTTTTGAAACCTATTTAAGATGTGCCTCAACCCGAGAGTGGGGTTAGAAGCATTGACATTGTAGAGAAATCTTGTGGAATTGAAGGAAAAATAGTGTTTTGAGAGTTATTTTCTCATTTTTCTTCAAAATAGAATTTTAATGGATTGAATTTGTTAGTGTTTTGTACATAGGATGTAGTGTTGTTAGTGTACAAGCTTTCTGGGCCATTAATTTAGTTTCTTGTTCATTTTTCAAGCATTATTTGTAAATAAGTTTGTTTCTAGTATGTTGCTGGTCTGAACCAGGCAGTCTATAGAAAATGGAGGTTTAGCTCACTTTCCCACCATAAAAATTGTACGACCCTTTGGGAATAGTGACTAGGCTCCATGAGTGTAAATATGGTAGGCTTTAGAGTCAGTGTGTGTGTAGGAGTTGTTGCAAAGTCTTTCCCTAGGCAAGCCAAGGAGAGTCTGGCTATGGAAGACAAGAAGTACAGGACACCAAAATTGTAGGGGCGTTAAAATTTTGTCAAATAATTGCTTGGAGAAGATAGGTGAGCGTCTTGGAATTGCATAGCAAAGAGGAGGAAGCTCCTTCAATCCATTTTATGAGAGCAAAGCTTGACAATTTCAGAGCAGCCAAAAAGGCTTATAAACCCTATTTTTAGTCCATTTCCAAATGTGGGTGTTGTACGGACAGTGAAGGCCTATGACCTCAAAAATATTTGAGAGGTGGGAAAATGAATCAGGAACCCCAAGGAAATATTTGGATTTTCTTTAGAAAGATTGGAGATTAAGCCTATTTTCTTGGAGAAAGAGGCCTAATTGGGGCTCTTGGGCTAGTAGCCTTTTCCAACCCTCAATGAGGGTTTGATGAAATCGATGTGAAGGTGGAGTATGGTGAACCTTCAAGAACCCTAGGATGATGGTATGGAGCTATTGGAGACACCTCTACACCCCTACAAAGCTCTAATTGAGTGTTGAGGTTAGGTTAGCCTTTAGGGTAGATTAAGGGCTAAGGAAAAGTTGGAGACATTGCACCAAGATTGACTTGGTTGGTTGAATGGTGATGGTAGTGGGGTTGGCCAGGAGAACCAGGGGTACCTAAAGATGCAAAGGGACCTATAGGTTAAGGTGGTGGAGCAAAACACCAAGAAGGTCTTGCAAGCAAGACCTAGAGAAGGAATATGTGATTGATTCCTCCAAACCCTCCCCATCAGATTGGTATCAGAGAAAGCAAAAGATTTGGGATTGACCATTGTATGTCTGAGATTGATTCTAGTGGTTCTACCATCATGGTGACAAATGTAGAATTGGCCAAGATGGTTGAAGAGCAGGAGGAAGACAATAGTCTATTGAGGGAAAGAATAGCCCAACTTGAGCAAGCAATGAGGAGCGTGCAATTTGAAGGAAGGGTACCAAAGGAAGAAGAGGTTATAGAGGAAGACAAGACCCCTGAACCTAGCCCTATTTTGAAAGAAGAGCCTTTCTTGAAGGCATTGAAGGCTTTGAGTGGAAAAGAACTTGAAGGCATACCACTGTTTAGTGGAAAAATGGAAGCTGATCTAGTCATGGATTGGATAGAGGGAATGGAAAACCATTTTGAATGTGATGGAGTCACTAAAGCACATAAGGTAAAGGTGGAAAAATCAAGACTAAGAGGTTCTACCTTGACATGGTGGAAGTTCATTCAGACAGAGAGGGAAAAGGAAGGAAAGCAGCCTATCTCTACTTGGAAGGGAATGGTTGCCAAGGTAAGAGAAGTATATATGCCAGATGATTATGAGATTTAGTTGCACAAGAAAGGACAAAGCTTGAGGCAAAGATACCAAGATGTGAACACTTATACTGAGGAGTGTCAAAAACTTTGTATGAGGTATAATGTGACAGAGGATGAAAGTCTTAAGGTGGCTAGATACCTTAACGGTTTGAAGTGGAACATTCAAGAGGATATGACTCTTCTAAGTCCTAAAATAGTACACCAATGTTACCAATTAGATATTAAGATTGAAGAGAGGAGTAAGAGGAAACAGGAACAAGCTTCTAAGGGTAGAGGAAAAGGTAGAGATCAAAGAGGACATAGAGGTGGATACCAAGGTAGAGAGATTGAGCAAAGAAATCAGGGAGAGTCAAAACTTACTGAGCATGGAAGTGAAACAACTTCTAGACGAGGTTATGGAAGAGGTAGAGGACCTCAAGGAGGTTCAAACAGAGGAAGAGGAGCAGGTATAATTAGTTCATACTTTGCCAATATGAAATGTTATAACTATGGTCAAGTAGGACATCCAGCTTATAGGTGCTTGGAGAAAGCATCTTCTCCAAAAATAGAAAAGAGAGTGGCATATACTCAAGAAGACACTATGAGTGTCAAATCACTAGAGGTTAGTCACATTGAATCAGAAGTGGGGGAGAATCTGATGTTTAGTAGAGTTTTGATTAGACAACTGGTTAAGGAAGAGCCAAGGCAAAGAAGAGCCTTATTTAGAGTGAGAAGTAAAATACTTGGGAAAGTATGCAAGGTCATTGTGGATTTAGGTTCAACTAATAACATCATCTATGAGGAGGCAGTAAGGAAGTTGAAATTAGAGAAAGTACCCCACACCAATCCCTACAAGGTGACATTGTTGAACAAAAGACAGTTTTCTTGTCAATGAGCAGACAATGGTGGAGTTCTCCATTGGAGGATACAAAGACAAGTTGGTTTGTGATTTTTTACCCATGGATGCATGCCATCTTCTATTGGGTAAAACATGGCAGTATGATAGAGGTGCCATCTATGATGGAAAGGAAAATACTATCTCATTCAAGAAGGATGGAAAGACATTTTAGTTGCAGTCACTGTCAGATGAGGAAGAACGATAGTCAAAAACCCCTAGTGTCTTATTGAATAGTGGAAAAGAGTTCATTAACAACCTACATCAAGGAGGTGAAGGATATGTGGTCATGATGCAATCCAAAGACGAAGATAAGACTAAGAAAATAGTCATACCAGAAGTAGTCCAAAAGTTACTTGAGAAGTACAAGGACATAGTTAGTGATGGAACACTAGCAACCTTACCTCCAAGGAGAGCCATTAGTCATAAAATTGACTTCATACCAGGGGATTCATTACCAAACAAAGTAGCTTATAAGCTTACACCATATCAAAGCCTAGAGGTAGCTAGACAAGTGCAGGTGTTGTTAGATCAAGGCTTGATTAGGAAAGCATCAGCCCATGTACAGTACCAGTGGTCTTAGCAACCAAGAAAGGAGGCAAGTGGAGGTTATGCACTGATTCAAGAGCAATAAATAGAATCACAATTAGGTATAGGTTCCCTATTCCTAGAATTGGGAACTTGATGGATTGTCTTGGAGGAGCTCAGTACTTCACCAAGTTGGATCTCAAGAGTGGATACCATCAGATCAGAATCAAGGATGGAGATGAGTGGAAGACAACTTTTAAGACAAATGATGGGTTGTATGAGTGGAGAGTTATGCCATTTGGCCTCTCTAATGCCCCTAGTACATTAATGAGGCTCATGAATGAGATGCTCAAAGACTTTACAAGGATATTTTTGGTGGTATATCTTGATGATATACTCATCTTTAGCAAGAAAGAAGAAGAACATCTAAAGCATATGGATATGGTTCTTAGAAGATTGCAAGAGGAGAAGTTAGCCATCAACCAAGAGAAATGTGAGTTCTTCAAACAAGAGCTTGTGTATTTGGGGTTTGTAGTATCCCAAGGATAATTGAAGATGGATCCAAGCAAGGTGGAAGCCATCCTAAACTGGCCTACACCAACCACAAGGATAGAGGTAAGAAGTTTTCATGGATTGGCTCAATTTTATAGAAAATTCATAAGGAACTTTAGTGGCATATGTACACCAGTCCTAGATACAATCAAAGGTGGCTTAAAAACTAAGTTTAAGTGGACTCAAGAAGCTAAGAAAGGTTTTGAGAAACTAAAAGAAGAAGTGGCAACTCAACCTATTCTTTTATTACCTATTTTTGACAAGTTGTTTATTGCGGAATGTGATGCTAGTGGAGTTGCAGTAGGGGGAGTGCTAAGCCAAGAAGGCAGGCCTATAGCTTTCTTTAGTGAAAAGCTCAATGAACCTAAACAGAAGTAATCTACTTATGACTTGGAGTTATATGCTTTAGTACAGTCACTTAGGAAGTGGAGGCATTATCTCCTACCCAACGAGTTTGTGGTGTTTACTGACAATCAAGCACTTAGGTACATCAACACTCAAGAGAAATTGAGCAATAGACATCTGAAATGGATGGAGTATCTTCAAGCTTTCACCTTCACCATCAAGCACAAGAAGGGACAGTTGAATAAGGTGGTAGATTCACTAAGTAGAAGATTGCTGACAGTGCAAGAGATACAGTTAAGGAGCATTGGGATAGAGAGTTTCAAGGATCTCTATGGTGAAGATGAAGACTTCTCAGAGGCATATAAGGTATGTTCTGATTTTGAGAATCACTTCCATAGTCAATACTCAGAGTATACTTTGCAAAGTGGATTTTTATTCAAGGGAAATTAGTTGTGTGTGCCAAAAGGTTCTATGAGAGAGAATCTTATACAAGAAAAGCACAATGATAGTCTTAGTGGTCATTTTGGCATCAACAAGACAATGGAACTAGTGCAAAGGTTTTACTATTGGCCCAAGTTGCCAAGGGATGTTAGAAGGTATGTGGAGTAGTGTGTAGTTTGTATGAAAGCCAAAGGGGGAGCTAGTAATGCAGGTTTGTATCAACCTCTACCCATTCCCAACAAACCATGGGAGTGTGTTAGCATGCATTTTGTTCTAGGACTCCCTAAGACTAAGACATGGTTTGATAGTGTCTATGTGGTGGTAGATAGGTTCAACAAGATGAGTCACTTTATTCCTTGCAAAACCACTCATGATGCTAGTTACATTGCTCATCTTTTATTCAAGGAAATTGTAAGTATCCATGGGTTTCCTTTGAGAATTGTCTTGGATAGGGATGTGAAGTTTATGAGTCATTTTTTGAAGACTCTATGGAGCAGATTAGGTACCAACCTATCTTTTGGATCAGCTTACCATCCTCAGACTGATGGAAAAACTAAGGTGGTTAATAGAGTATTAGGTAACCTTCTCAGATGCCTAACCAAGGAGTATGGATAGACATGGGACTTGGTCATATCATAGGCTGAGTATGCATACAATGACAGTGTGAACATGACTACATAGAAGAGTCCTTTTGAAATAGTGTATGGGATGCACCCAAGAGGTGTGTGTGAGCTCAAGGATCTTGGAGATATGGAGCATAGTAGTGGACATGCAGAGGACTTCACTCAGACCATGAAGGAGATTCAGGAGCAGGTAAAGAAGACAGTCACTGAGGCTACACAAAAGTTGAAGGATAAGGTAGATTTGTCAAGAAAAGATTTGCAATTTGTAGTAGGAGGCTATGTCATGCTTCACCTCAACAAATCCAGGTTGTAGAAGGGTACATCAACCAAATTTTAGATGAAAATATTGGTACCATGCAAGGTGTTAGCCAAGTATGGGAAGAATGCCTATAAGGTGGAATTACCTGCAGATTTAGGCATCTCTCTAGTGTTCAATGTAGCTGATCTGATCAGATATAAGGGAACAATCACTGACATGGATCAGAACAACAAGGATATCTTCAAGGATGTAAGCAACATAGCCTTACCTACTCAATACAAGCTTCAGGTAGAGAGGATCTTGGAGTCAAGAGTGAAGAAATCTGCAAGACATAATGTGTACATGGAGCATCTTGTCAAGTGGAAGGACAAGCCAGAATCTGAGGCTACTTGGGTAGATGAAGCTCAGTTTAAGAAGTAGTGCATTGATGTGTCACTGATCTCTCCTCACATTCCTTAGTGTTTCTGCAGAGAGGGAGGAGAATGGTGCAGGAGCACCTGGGAAACACTAATTAATTAGGAAGTCTAGAATGAAGTTTTGTTTTTGCAATGTTACCATGAAGGTCATGTTGACCATTTAGATAGAGTTAGAGGTTTGAAAGTAGGTTGTGCTTAGTAGTGGTCAGTAGGTTAAGGAGTGGAGAGGGAGAATGAGTTTAAAAACTCATTTTTACTTAGTTTTCTAAAACTTGGCAAAAGTTGAAAAACACAGTGCGTTTTACACCTTTACCATTTAATGACTTACATGACCAACCAAGGGAGCTTAAATTTTTTTGAAACCTATTTAAGATATTCCTCAACTTGAGAGTGGGGTTAGAAGCATTGACATCATAGAGAAATCTTGTGGAATTGAAGGAAAAACAGTGTTTTGAGAGTTATTTTCTTATTTTGCTTCAAAATAGAATTTTAATGGATTGAATTTATTACTGTTTTGTATGTAGCATGTAGTGTTGTTAGTGTACAAGCTTTTTGGGCCATTAATTTAGTTTCTTGTTCATTTTTCAAGCATTATTTGTAAATAAGTTTGTTTCTAGTATGTTGCTGGTCTGAACCAGGCAATCTATAGAAAATGGAGGTTTAGCTCACTTTCCCACCATACAAATTATATGGCTCTTTGGGAGTAGTGACTAGGCTCCATGAGTGTAAATATGGTAGGCTTTAGGGTAAGTGTGTGTGTAGGATTTGTTGGCAAAGTCTTGCCCTAGGCGAGCTAGGGAAGACAAGAAGTACAGGACACCAAAATTGCAGGGGTGCTAAAATTTTGGCAAATCATTGCTTGGAGAAGATAGGTGAGTGTCTTGAAATTACATAGCAAAGAGGAAGCTCCTTCAATCCATTTTATGAGAGAAAAGATTGACATTTTCAAAGCATCTAGAAAAGGCTTATAAACCCTAGTTTTAGTCCATTTCCAAATGTGGGTGTTGTACGGACAGTGAAGGCCTATGACCTCAAAAATATTTGAGAGGTGGGAAAATGAATCAGGAACCCAAAGGAAATATTTGGATGTGCTTTAGAAAGATTGGATATTAATCCTATTTTCTTGGAGAAAGAGGCCTAATTGGGGCTCTTGGGCTAGTAGCCTTTTCCAACCCTAAATGAGCGTTTGATGAAAACAATGTGAAGGTGGAGTATGGTGAACCTTCAAGAACCATAGGATGATGGTATGAAGCTATTGGAGACACCTCTACACCCCTGCAAAGCTCTAATTGAGTGTTGAGGTTAGGTTAACCTTTAGGGTAGATTAAGGGCTAAGGAAGAGTTGGAGACATTGCACCAAGATTGACTTGGTTGGTTGAATGGTGATGGTAGTGGGGTTGGCTAGGAGAACCAGGGGTACCTAAAGATGCAAAGGGATCTATAGGTTAAGGTGGTGGAGAAAAACACCAAGAAGGTCTTGGAAGCAAGACCTAGAGCAAGAATTTGTGATTGATTCCTCCAACCCCCTCCCCATCACTTCCTTTCTTTATGTTTTTGTTCTGAATGAAACATTATGTCTTAAAAGTTGAATTTGAATAGTTTAAGTAGTTGCTTTCCATGTTGTATGCTCGTATGCTAGAATAATAACTTGTTAAAAATAGATTATGTCATTGGAATTCTCTATTTTTTTGAAGGGTTGTTATTTTATTATATTATGTTGTATTAGGAGGGAGAGTTCATGCAATTTTTGAAAAAAAAATTGTTACCCTTAGAAATCTCTATGTTCAATTGGACCTTAATGAACACTACCTATGGAAAGATTTGGAAGTTTGCATTGTGCTTGTTGTTAGCCTTTGTGGTTCATTCTCTTTCCAACAATGATGGGTTGTAGCTTTTTGGGTCTAATTATATCAATCATAGGAATGATTGGGTTTGAAATGTTATAAAAGCATTGGTGCATCACCATTTTTATGTTTTATATTTACATTTCCTTCTATCCTTTTCTCCAAGACCTAAAGAAGAGTTAGATTTCTATAAAAATCATGGAAGTATTCAGTGAGGCATAAATCAGTCCCCCACTCACTGAATTTCCCATAATACTGTTGAAGAGGAACAATCTTTGATGATCAACAATTCTTTTTCTGGCATGCATGGTGGCACAAGAAGTTTTTTGATTGCTTGATTAGAAGTAGAAATATTTCTTGAATCAAGCTAAGGAAGGAAATTGGAAGTTTCATGCCCAAAGTCCAAACAAGAGCATCTTTGAGAGGTCATTTCCAATACTCTCAATTACCTAGTTTAGTAAGGTATGTGCAAGATCATAATGGAAAAAGCATGCCCTTAAGTGGCAAATAAATTAGAACAAGCATAGTTAGGTAGCTTCTTGTAAAAAATTGAATAAGTTGTCTATATTATTTTAAAAATATGTAAGAATAAAATTTGTATAAAATTGAATGTAGTTTCTAAACTACTAGGTTTATTTAAAAAAAAAATTCTATTTGGTGAAAATTTGAAATTTCAATATAGTAGTACTTAAATTTCAAGGAAAAAATAAGAAGTATGTGTCTGTCTGACCACCCTAACCAAAATAAAATGATAATATTTTTTATAATATTTTAGATATAAGTAGAAGACTCATGATAAGATGTGATGCATATTTTTTTGTAAATTTTTTCCAAATAAATAATTAATTATGAATTTTTTATTACAACTTTTTTAAATATAAAAAATCGCATGTCTAACCACCTTAACTTGGTCAAAACTTCATGAAATTAATTTTTTTCTTTTTAATCCTATAGTATGTGAATCATAGAATGTGACCCATGTTTTGGATTCAAAAAATGTGATACCGTTTGAAAGCTATAAATATTTTTCAATCAGCCTATCAATCAGGACTTTAGTCATAATTCAAATAGAAAATAAATAATAATTATTAATTAAATTCAAAGTAAATCATAATTTATATTGGTGAAATCTAAGAATATCCTTTAAAACCCCTTTTCATTTCATCAATTTTGGGTAAAAAAAAAAATCGTCAGACACATACCCATCATATTGCCACTTTTTGGCCCATCATGATCCTGCACATACCCAATACCTACAAGGAGAAGACTTATAGGATCTATATAACTTGTAAAGAGAAAGAGAGCAAGAAGTAAAATCCCAATATCTAGAGCCTTATCTACTCTACCTAGAGGCTCAAACTTCCAAATTAAAGTAGGGTATGTGTAGGATCATCATGCAAAAAACAGGCCCTTAAGTAGCAAAAAATTCAGAAAAATTAGTGTTAGGCAACTTGATGTAAATATTTGAATATGTTATCTATATTATTTCAAAAATATGTAAGAGTAGAATTTGTAGAAAATTGAATGTAGTTTTTAAAATACTAGGTTTATTTAAAAATAAATAAAATCTATTTGGTGAAAATTTGAAATTTCAATGCAGTAGTACTTAAATTTCAGGGAAAAAATAAGAAGTGGGTGTTGTCTGACCACCCTAACCATAATAAATTAATAATATTTTTTTGTAAGATTTTATATTTAAGTAGAGGACTCATGTTTGGATGTGATGCATATTTTTTTGTAATTTTTTTCCAAGTAAATAATTAATGATGAATTTTTTATTACAACTTTTAGAAAATATAAAAACTCATCTGTCGACCACCTTAACTTGGTCAAAACTTCATGAAATTTAATTTTTCTTTTTGAATCCTATAGTATGTGAAGCATAGAATGTGACGCATGTTTTGGATTCAAAAATATGATACCGCTTGAAAGTTATAGATGTTTTTCAATCAGCCTATCAATAAGGACTTTAGTCGTAATTCTAATAGAAAATGAATAATAATTATTTATTAAGTTCAACTTAAATCATAATTTATATTTTTGGAAAGCTGAGAATCTCCTCTAAAAACCCTTTTTGTTTCATTAATTTTGGGTGAAAAAAAGTCGTCAACCACATACCCCCATAATATTGCCACTTTTTGGCGCACCATGATCCTGCACATACCTAGTACATGTATACCTGATTTACATGAATATTTTCTCTATAGCTCATATAACTCCTCTTGCTCCTAGAAATTTCATAACTTGGGATAGCAGTAGTCCGATACGACCACCCACACCCCTAGATGTGTGTTATGCCATACCTGTTAATACCCTCAAGGCTATTCCAATATTCTCTAGTGAAGACTTCAAAACCCCTTCCGCACACCTTCAGGATATGGCAAAGTTATGTAGGGTACATAATATAGTAGAGGATAACATCAATTTGAGACTGTTAGTCACCTCTTTCAATGGAAAGGCCCAAGATTGGTATCGATCATTAGCCTCGAGCTCTATCATCTCTTGGGATTAGCTCAAAGAATGGTTGTTCAAACATTTCTCAGAGAAAGGAGACTGCTCTTCATTGTTGCAACAATTAATTACAATCAAGAGAGTGCCATAAGAGGCCATGAGTGATTTTAGCACTAGATTTCATAAGACCTGGCAAAGGATTCTCATGATTGATCGACCCCAAGCCGTGATGGTGTTCATGTTGTCTCTGAAGGCTCTCAATCTAAACTTCATTGCTATGATAACCTTGATAGGATGGGATATCTTTCCTGATGCATATGAGGTGGTTGTGTGTGTGGAGAATAGTCTAATTGATGTTGGGAAGCTTCCACCCTGACCTCCGATGTTGGTATTCCGCTGCTACATAATTGACATCAGCCACACCACAGTCTAGGTACGTGTATCCCATTACTCAAATAAGCACGCTGGGATCTTCATAAATCGTAGTAGACATTAGCGACATGAAGAATCTCATGAAAAATTTTCCTAATGATTTGGTCATTATCAGACAAAAGAAAGCAATGCCTCTAAGCAAACTATGCAAGCCTATGGTGGAGGAAAGTCATCTTATCAGCAGGATCCATACCAAGGATTCTCCAGAGGAGGAGGTCAATAGATGACATGTCTGCAAGCTAGATAGTTTTGATTACCATGCCACTAAATACATTCAAAGATAGCCCAAGTAAAGAGTCAATTCCAGGCCAAAAAAATTTGGCACAAGACAAGAATGCATGGTGTTTCTTGTGCAATGATAGCCATGCCCCAAAATTTCCCAAGAGGGAATATGCAAAAAATGATAGCAAAACAAAGGAGGAAAGGAAGGATATTGAATTCAAATGCATATGAATCTTTTGAAATGGAAATTTTTTGTTTTAGAGAACAAATGCAAGGAATGTCCTTGGAGCAAGAACTAGATATTGTACTTGACCAGGGTCTATTTTCATGGATGGAAGAAGAAGATGTAGTGTTCGCAAATGAAGCTTCATTGACTAGTGTTCTACAAGTGCAATAGGATTACAAAAAAAAATATAAAAGAAGGCTCATGGGAGAATACATGCAACAAGCTCAACCATGTCAACCACCCTCATAGTAAAAGCAAGCTCCATTGCCCATCATTTGACCCTTTTCATAGCTACATAATTGGTTGTTGAAAGAGAAGGAGGTGAACAAGATACCAAGCCTAGTTATGATAGAAAACTTTCTTGTGAAAACAAGAGAAATGCCAACACACAAGACTAAGACTCAACTAGTTGGGATGCTCAATGTAGTGCAACAATTGAAGAAGGCTCCTACCAATGTATCATTTTGGAATGTCATATATATTCCCAAACAAAAGACATTGCTTTAGGAAGCATTAAAGAAAGAAAAAAATTTATTGTAGTTAGGTGTGACTCAACCATGTAGCCAAAGTAGAGAAAAAGGATTTGTATCACTCCCTCAAGCTTTGAAAGAAGTAGCTTATGCAAAGGATGTAGGCAATTCAAAAGAGAAAGAGGTAAGCAAGCAAAATCCAAGACCTTTCTTTCTAACACTTATTTTGGGAGATAAGCTTTTGCATAATAATATGATTCATTCTAGGGCTAGCACAACTGTCATGCGAAAACAAGTGGCTAATTCCTTAAAACTTAAGTATGAGCCCCTTGAGAAAGGAATCATGCAACTAGATGGGAAGAAGGTTTTGACCATTAGATAGATAAAGGATCTATATTTTACCCTCTTCTCATGTCCAAACCAAATAGTCACACAGTAATTAGTAGTGATAGACATTCCCCCAATCTTCAGAATGTGTCTTTCAAGAGATTTCACTACAAATCTTGGTAGATACATAGCACTCGACTGATCCCACCTAATATTGAGAACCATGCATGGGGTGAAGATGAAGATTATGCTTGAATCTTTACATCCTAAACACATTGTAGACAACATTGTCTTGTGCTTTGAGGTAGCACATACCTCCATCTCTTGGCAAGAGAGATATTCCATAGAAATTCTAGAAGATGAATAAGATACAAGTGATAGGACTCCCAAAGAAGAGGTTCTACTCAATCAATTCATTAACTCTTATCCATTTAGAAAATTCCATGCAACAAGGCTAGGCACCTATGTGATTTTTGACGATGATCAGGTCTTTCCAAAATTGATGAACAATTAGGACGAATGTGATTATCTGGGTGATAATCATCTATGGACCCTACATTTTGATGGCACCAAGTGTAAAGCTTACTCTACAACAAGTGTCCTACTAGTGTCTCTGACTAGATTAGAAACCCTCAAAGCTTACCATTTTTAGTTCTCATGCTCCCACAATGATGTCGAATATGAATCCTTGGTTCATGATTGATTCTTGCAGAATAGATAGACGTGAGAAGAATACAAGATTTCATAGATTCAGAGCTAGTGGTGAGCTAGGTCTGTGGACAAGCAACTACCAAAAACATAAAGATGAATTCTTATAAACATCTAGATTTGGATCTTATCAACAGATTTGAAGCTTTTAATATGCATGTTATTCTCTAATTGTGAAATAGTGTTGTTAATGATATGGATTCTTTTGGTTCACAATTTGAACCAGTTTCTGACCTGACCAAGCAAAGTGTAGTGAAAGTCATCATCCAACCCTCAATTCCCGAAAATGATAAAAAATAGCAAGTTTTTAATGACAGCATCCAAATTGCTTCCTTTATACACAAATTAGGGACAACTTTTGACTATTCACCACTAGGAGCAGAATTTCCCCAAGGAGCAAGTCATCCAATTGAAAGGGAACAAGCTTCCCCAAGGATTAATTTCTCTTGAAAATCTCTTTAATTGTGAAAATGAAAAAAATTGAAAGCAAAGGTTTACTGTGAACATAAGGGATTATGAAGATCTTGATGTCAGAAGGGAAGTTCCTCACAAGGACAAGAAAATACTGAAGGATCTATGTTTCAAATATGACACGGCTATCTCCTAGACCTATGATGATCTTAGTGTGTATGACCTAGGCATAATTCAGCACACCATTGACTTGGTTGAAGGATCCAAACCCATTAAGAAAAGGATAGTCAACCCAGAGATTGAAGCATTGATGGCACAAGAGTTTACCAAGCTAGTTAAATAAAATATCATATACCCTATCAAACATTCCACCTAGGTGTCAAATCTGGTTGCATTCCAAAAAAATAATAGTGATATCTAGCATTGTGTCAATTTTTGAGACTTGAATAAAGCCTCGTTAAAAGACTATTACCCATTTCCACCGATGGAGCATATATTGCAAACTGTGGTTGGATTAGAAATGTTCTCTTTGCTAGATTCTTTCTCAGGATATAATCAAGTCTATGTGAAGGAAGTTGACCAACATAAGACAATGTTTACCACTAAGTTGGGAACATTTGCATACTCAAAGATGTCATTCAAATTTTCCAATGCTAGTGTGACTTTTCAACAAGCAATGGATATTTCTTTCAAGGGATTGATCAATTTGATTATCCTAATATATCTAGATGACCTAATGGTATTTTAAAAATTGAAAGATGACCACTTCGATCATGTAGAGAAGGTTTTCCAAAAATGCCAACAATTCAGGATTTCTTTTAATCCCAAAAAGTGTCTTCAAAGTACCCCAAGGTAAGCTCCTTGGATTTTTAGTGTCAAAGGAGGGAACAAGAATAGACGCTGAAAGGGTCAAATCTATAATAAAATTACCTCTACCAATAAATCAAAAGGGACTACACTCTTTTCTTGGGAAGATCAATTTTGTCAACATATTCATATTAGATTTCATAGGAATTGCGACATCAATTACACTGATGCTTAAGAAGAACCAACTTTTTAAGTGGATCCTTGAAGGAAAAGTAGCTTTTGAATAGCTAAGGTAGCCATCTTTGCATCCCCAATGTTGGTCAACCTAGATTTTTCCAAATCCTTTTTACTCTATGTGTAAAGTGGTGAACATAGTATAGCTTCAGTGATCATGCAGAAGTGTGATGAAGATAATGGAGAGCATATAATCAAATTCCTTTCAAGGACCCTGAAAGGTTACTAAGATAGGTACAATTTTTGTATAAAATTAGGCTTTTTCAATTGTTAAAAGCTTAAAGAAGTTTTGACAACTAGTGCCATCCAACAAGATCATTATTCTCATAGCACATCCTAGTGTGTGGGAATACATCAAAGAAGGAGAGATAACAAAAAAGAGGGAAAATTGGATCACCAAGATCCTAGAATATGATGTGGACATTAGACCAACTAAGTTGGTTCTAGGAAGAGGTTACCTATGTGAATACATTGCACATGAATCAAGTCCCAAATTTGAAAGAGAGACCGATCAAGTCTATTAAAACCAATTAGAATCTGAAGAATCTTGGGTGGTTGATCAGACATGGTATATGCAAAAGGGATATTACTCGACTAGCCTTCCACTTCATAAAAGGAGATACTACTGGTTACAAGGCACCAGGTATGTATTAATTGAGGGTATTTTAATTAATATAAATTAGGATGGTGTATTGCTCTGATGTCTAGTCAAGCTACATGTGGAAAGAGTTCTCAATGAATTCCATCATAGTACTGAGGGTGGACATTTCTCTTCCAAGACTACCACTTTAAAGATAGTGTGAGAAGGATATTATTGGCCTTCCATTTTTTTCGAGGCACATCATTTGGTGGAAAAGTGTACCTAGTGTCAATATTTTTTTGGAAAAAGAAATAATGTCCCCTTTCCCCTGAGCTTGATCATAACCGAGGAACCCTTTGGTCAATGGGGTCTAGATTTATTAAAATAATAAATATTATTTCCAGCACTAGAAAAAAGTGGATCCTCATGGAAATCGACTACTTCACAAGGTGGAAGAAGGCTATAGCCCTAAAAAATTTCACAAAGGGGGAAATTGTCAATTTCCTTGAAGAGCTAGTATCTAGATTTGGCCTGCTCAAGACCATCATATTCAACAATGCCTGAGCTTTTATAGAATCAAGAGTGTTATATTTTTCTATTAGACATGGGATTTTTCTTAAAACTTCATCAAATTACTACCCACAAGGGAACACATTAGTAGAATCAACCAAAAAAACTTAATTAGTTTAATCAAGCACATTGGGTCGAAATGACAAAGGGATTGGCAGAAACATCTACGAGTTGCTCTATGGGAAGAATGGATTACATGCAAGAAAATTATGAAGATGTCTCCTTATGAATTGGTGTATGGAAAAGAGGTAGTGTTACCCATCTCCATAGAGATTCCTACCTTACAACTATTGAAAGTCTTGGAAATTGAAGAAAATAGTGGAATGGAAGTACAACTAGCAGAACTCATGAAGCTAGAAGAAGATAAAGAGAAAGCTTATGAAGAAATGATCAATCATCAACAAATGGTAATGTGATGGTTGGAAAAAAATACTTTTATCCCAAAATTCAAAG
>VDFB02168118.1:97737723-97802723 GCA_007258455.2 Sequoia sempervirens
TATGAATTGCATCAAATGAGTCACTATCCTAGATACTATCCTAAGTTTTATATTATAATCTTAGGATTATCCAAAATGAATTTTATTCTCTAGAAAATACTTTTTATACACACTAAGAGATAGGAACATATAAAAAATATGAGCTAGAAACTAATTTAGAAAGGTAAATGTGTAAATTTCAAAAAATAAATCTAAGCTAGTTCTATTTAAATGAAACCTATTATTCACTAAATTTTTAGTCCATGAGTTGTCAATAAAGTGAGGAACAATGGATTTTAGTACATGTGCTCTTAGACTTTGTATATCTAGCATTAAATGTGAGATCTAGAGAGAGGGAGATAGGGAGGGAGACATACAAATATGGAGAGGAAGAGATAGGGAGGGGAAGAAAGATATGAGGGAGGGAGATAGTGTTAAGGAGGAGAAGAGAGAGAAGAGAGAGGGGAGGTAGAGGGAGAAAAATGAGATGACATGGTAAGGAGAGAGAGGTAGGTAGAAGGACTAAAGTATACATTAAAAAAACACAAAAATGAGCAAATAATCTCACATTCCCATCTAAACATTTAGAATTAACTAGTCACAAGTTGAAAATTATTGTACCAAAAAATTTATAGCTTCTCTTTTTGAAATAACTCGTTTGCCATATTTTCTCCAAGTTATTGTTTATAACAAGGTTTTCAGTTAGAAGAGTTTCAAATGACAACCTTTCAACTGACAGGTTTTTGATCGAAAATGTTTTGGCTAAAATGTTTTCAATCAAAAGGGTTTTGGTCAAACTATTTTAATTGAAGCATTTTCAATCAAAATGCTTTTGACTTAAATCATCTATGTGACATCCTTGTTGGGAGCCACCTCATCCTTTTTTAGGATTTTTTCAAACTTTTCACTTGAACTGCATATTTCTTCAATCAAAATATATTTTTTCAAAAAAATCAAAATACCCTTTTGTGGAACATAGAGTTGTAGAATATAAATATACAATTTTTTTGACATTTTGAATAATTTTAATATGTTTTTTTAATATTTAAAGTAGGTTATTATAACAAGTATGAGGATGATTAAAAATAAAAAAAGTAAAATATATTAGAATACTTTAAAATATATATAGTGCACTAGAGGAGATAATCAAAAGTTGACATGAAAGTAAAGCTATAAAATTTTTGTACTTGTTTGAATTTGAAATATTATTCCAAGGAAAATAAACATCAATTTTTTTCCATCTACTAGATGTTGAAGTTATCTGCTTAAGTGGGGCAAAAATTTTTTTTTTTGTGATTTCGGCTTGATGTTACTTTTCCTTGATATTTTTAGCAATTAAAAATATGCTCTTAAATTTTAAAACACTATCAAAATAATTTTTCAAAATTTTAAAAAAATTAATGGCATCAACTTCATATAGTGTTCTACATTTCATTAGTTTATATCACTTGAAATTTAGAACATAAAGACCACTTTTATGTGGTTCAAGTTAAAAAAAATTGTTTGTGTTGGTCAATACCTTCATAAAAGTGTAACAAAGTTTTGTATTTTTACCCTTTAAGAAAAATAGGGTATACTCCTTACAAAATATAAAATTACAAGAGATGTTAATCAAATTTGATGATATAGTCATCCTAGAACATGTGATTTAACTAGTGATCAATCTTGAATTGATGGGCATGCTTAAATCTTCATGTCTATCAAGGTATCTATAAATATTGGTAGGATGATATAATCATCTTGAAATAGATGATTTACCTATTGATCAATATAAAATTGATGGGCATGCTTAAATGTTGATATCTATCAAGGTATCTTTAAATATTAGTAGATAGAGAATAAGTCCACAAAAATGTGCAAATTTTAGGGTCTAATATTTATTTCATAATTAATCATAGTGTAAAATATAGAGATAATCAAACATTGCATAAAATAATTATTCTAGTTGTGGACTATATTTTGGACTATGAAATCAACCCAACATAAATCATAGAAGAGTATTCTTGGTTCTAATGTACACACACATCCATAAACCAAGATCTTTTTACATTTTAAGACACGGGGATCTAATTTTTTCTTTCATCATTAGTCACTATTTTGTGACAAAGGAAATTATATATATATACACTAATCTTGTCAACTCAAATTAAATAATTTATTTAATCTCTAGGTTGGTTTGTACTTAATTATTATTTTTAATTAATCAATCTAAATTAACCCTAAAGAAAAAATGCTATCCCCTTTCAAAACATTAAAAACGCTTTTATTATTATCATTTACTAAATATATTTTACTATATATTTTAACTATGAGCTAATTTATTAGTATGAATATATTAAATTTATTCAAGAGTAAGACAATCATATCCAATTGTTATTCAAGATAATATTACAACTCAATTGCAAGTAAATGAAAAATATAATAAAATTAAATTTATATATAGAATAACCATGTACAATCTTCACACTATCTTATTAGTACTTAGGCATAGTACTATTGTAATAAGTTTGACTTTTTTTAGTTAACTAGTTATTAATAATTTAGTTTTCAACCATTCAAAAACAATATTTAAACAAAAATTAAAATAAAATTCAATTTTGTAAAGTCAACTTGTAAAATATTTAACTTTATAAATTATAAAAATTAATTTTTGTGCATATGATTGGTTAAAAAAAAATTGTGTGTTATTGGCACATAAGCAAATTAAACATTTTTTTAAGGAACAATTTTTCATTTTTTGCTTTATAAAATCATTTCTTAAATTTTTCTAAAATAAATAAATCTTATTTATTTTGATATTTTTTTAAGAATGTTTTTTTTTTTAATATATGTAATTGCTACTTTTTATTAAATAACATCTTACAAAAATCAATTAACTATTTTATACAGATTTAGATTCACACTATTAAAATAAAAAAAAATAAAAAACTTGAATTATTTTTTCCATTAAACTAATATCTTTATCTTTTTTTTTAATATTTTATGGTATGATTTGATTATATATGTGTTCTTCTTCTTTTCATTAATAAGATTTTTTCATCTTGTATATTTTTATATTAATTTATATTAATATATATATAGTTTATTAAAAAAAATATAACCTATAATATATAGGTACTTAATGTAGGTTATATATATATGTAAATAAATTAACCTATATTATGTAGATAATATATTAATTTTTATTATTTGTAATATTAAATTATATTATATATTTATATACAATATAATATATCTAGTACAAATAATTCTTAAACTACTTCCTTCTCTCAATGAATGGGTTCATCATTTAAATATTCAAATGTATTCAACTTTAATTTTTTTGAAAAAAAATAACACCAAACAATAAGCATTTATTCCAATTTATTTAATTTTTAAATATTTAACATCAAACAAGATATTTACATTACATTATCAAAACATATTAAAAAAACCAAGACTATTAATCATGTGACACTTGTTTTACATACATCCTATAATAATACTTCCTTAAAAACAATAAACAATCATAAAAAAATCACACCAATCCATATTTATGCTGAAGGCGTCCCCACGCTCAGTGTTTGTGAGCCTTTTTCATGCCCAACGGTGAAGATCTGTCCACGGAGAATGAAATGCCATCAAATGCTCTACAGTCGTTCATCATTTTTCAAAACCCTTCCTCGCTGCTATTGGTCATCAGGATTATTGTCAGTGCATGTTGAGTCATGGGTCTTTAATGCACATGACAGCGAATGCCTTGAAGAAAAATATCTGTTCAAAATATCTGATCGTAATGAAAGTTGAAGTAGCTGGCATCCTTGACAGGTCAAAGAATGAGGTATGTCGGTTACCCCTTGAATAAATATGGCATTCTTAGACCTACTTCTTGTTTATTGTCTATATTTTGAAGTAGCAGCTGTAGACTGAATCTGGGTTTCTTGCACCTTACAACAATCCATAGCGGTAGGGTTTGAAGTGATCTCTTGCCATTTTTTCTCACAGACATCGTTGATAGCAGGACACAATCTGTGTAGATTCATGCGGTAAGTCATTTGCCATGTGTTGGGATATTTTCAACTAGCTTATGTTTAGAATAAAAAGTACGGTGTGTTGTTTTTCACAGCAAACCGAAACATTATTTTTGGTTGTTTTGAACTGGATGCATGATGGGCATGCTTTGGAACCCATTATAGAATGTTTCGCCTTTTGTCTGGAAGCTTTTTTTTTAATCCAATTATTTTGTGTTTGGTTTAGTGTATTTGTTCTAGGTTAGGGTTTGTATTGGGAAGTATCGTGTAATGTTTCAAACAATTGTAGAGCATTTAGGCACAAAAATGTAGAGATAAATTTGAGGGCACCAAAATTTTCTTGTTACTGATCATTTAAGTAGATGTCCATTCATACAAGTTGATCGAGAACTGAATAACAAAATTGCCATAACTGACACCAAGTCCATAACCGACTGTTAACAACTGATAAATTATAATGTTTATTATTCTGCATGCTCCCCCATAATTAACATTGTAAATAAAAAGCAAGAAAAAACAAGCTCATTCCATTTCTCCCCCATAATTAACATTGGGAAGACATTGTAGTTAACTTTCTGTTAAATTTGTTTATTAATAAATGAGAAAAACAACTACTAGTAAATTTGAAGACCTCTGAGTTAGCAAGTAAAACTTAAAGAGCAGTCAAGAAGGATTTCGGCTTAAGTAACTCAGATGGTATGATTGATGTGAGTTGTATCTGTGCTTGAGTGGTTTTAGTAAGCATTAACAAGGACTCATTTGCTTTACAAGGACTCATTAGTAAGAATTAACAAGGACTCACTTGCAATATTGAAGCCAATACAAGGTTGCAACCTTTGAGCTTCAATGCTGACAAATCTAGTGGGAACAAATTGCATCAACTGTGAGACAAAAGTAAATAAGGATATTAATGTCAATTTTCCCCCTTAGAGAGTCTATAAACCATTTATAGTGTAAACTCCTTCACGACAGCTTTAGAAACAAATAGGGGTCTAACACTAGGTATTAGAGTAATATAATAGATGAAAATTGCCATAAATAAAATCAGAGAGACAATATCTTCGTTTAATAGACAAAGAATTGTTCTAGAATGAAATAAAACACAATAGAAAATGCCTCTGTGTGTACTAAAATGCCTTCTCCCCATATAGTTAGATATAAAAAGTAGATACATAGATTATAGCTAAGGTGAGTTGCATAAGTCCCTCTATACGTACTTTGGATTATATATTAGCTAATTGACTTAAAGGTAGATGTATCTCAGACTTTGATTTGTTTTAAAGGTTAGTGAGGTAGCGCTGGAAGATAGCAGGCATGTGGAAGTATGAAGAATTAGTAAAATATTTTGAACAAATAAGTATGGTGGTCCCATCTTGGGTCATTGGCCTCAAAATTCCCTAATACCATTGATCAAAAGCTAAATGAATAGGGACTATTGATTTGTTTTAAATGACGAGGAGTTTGAATAACAAAACCATTTATAGTGTAAATTCCTTCATGAAATACAAACCATTTATAGTGTATCCCGTATCAGATTTTGCACTTCATAATATAATATAATAGAATTTCCATTTCTGGTATACATAGTAACTTTGTGAAATACAAACTTTCAGATATATGATATTGGTTACTCTGTTTTTCTTATTTTATGGAAGACAATTAAATAAGGGAAACGCTGACCAACAAATTTCAAATTATGCACTACCCTATTTCCATGTTTGATTTGCAGTTGTTTGTTCAAGTGTTCCAAAGATGAATCTTGATGATGTCTTTCAGCAAAAGAGTGAGGTTGCTAAGGCTGTTGAAGATGAATGCTTTGAACCTAATACGTCCAATATCTATAGTAGAAGAGTATTAAGGTGACTGCCTTTTGCCTTTAAGTATGCTACTTGTCTTGTATTTTCAAAGGATATTTAAGTGTAAGCTATTTATTGAATCTCTTACTCATTTGCAACGTCTTTTAGTTGTGCTACTCTTTTGGGTTGTCTCTGAGCTGCTATATGTTGGTTTATAATTAAGCAGCATACAACTGTTGATATGGCAGCTGAATATTCACATGGATCAACCCAGAATTGTTGATGTGGCATCTAATTTGAATAGAATCAAAATCAGATGTATATAAAATGGCTTATTACTCTAGGTCACTTAAAAAGCAATCATATCAACTTTCAATTATTTTATGATACCTGTGAATTAAGGCCAACCATAGATTATGTCAAAACCAAGATAGGGATGCCAATCTTTGATATGCTAATCCAATATGTAACTTTCTTATAAGCTTATTTGTTTATTTGTTATTATGGGTGTTGGTTTTATTTTCTGTAGGAAAAGCCCAAATCAACAAACAAAGAGGGAACTTCTATAAAAGGGTCTGCATATTCAGTGTTTGCTGTCACTTGGGACATTTGGCAGAAAAAGAATCTCTAAACATTAGATGCAAATTTTGACATCCTCCCAGGAGCTGCTCAACATATTTGGAAAAAGACTTAGTTAAGTAAGACGATTAAGACTCTTGAATATGATCTCCAAATTAAGCACTCCCTCCACTGGTTGATCAATGTAACTGGTAAAAAATCCTCGTAAAACTAAATCCTTTTTATTTAACATTTTGGACCCTCATAGAATACAGGGACTTTGACACTGTGCTGCGAATTATTGGAAAATCATGTTGTTGATTTTATGGGATGTGTCATTTTCAGGTTTTTCCTATACTAGCATGTTTTTCAGCAATGGCTATCATGCATATTAGATGTACATTTGACCAAAATAGCAAATAACTTTCAAAAAATCCCAACAATGTGTTCTGAATTTTTTTTTATTAGTATTTTTTTATAGCAAGTGACACAAATTCAATGAAGAAATGCATTCATTTTGATTTATACATGATCACAGGATTATATCTAAGACTGTTTTGTTCACATTGTATCAAATTGCAATGTGCTTCTGGGCTCAGCTGTATGGAAATCAATGATTCTCTGATTTTTTGGGCTGGGGGTTGGGCTTTTGGGAACAGTAAAAATTTTACTTAATATCTATCAAGGCATGCTTTACTCCCATCTTTTTAGTTTCTTTAATGTATCAAAGAGAATTTGGAGGATGTTTTCTGTTGTGGGTTTAATGCTTACACAATTTTGCAGGCAAATTGCATTGACTCAACTGTTCTAGCAGAGGTAGTGTTTGCAGAAGAAGTCAAGAAGTTGCAGAAGGAGCAGTTCAAACCATACAAGCAGATGACACTAGAACCTTTTGACAGAGATCATGCTTGTGTTGTACGAGGATATAGGGTGCCGAAGAAGCAAAAAGCAACTACTGCTGCTTTAAATTGTTTGATATCAGAATCTTTTATTAGATCCATATTTAACTTTTAAGTCTAATAATATTGCCAAAATGTATATTTTTTGACAAGAAGTGCACTCTCTGTCTTTTGCACCTTTACAGTAATTTTCAATTGAGAATTTGATATTTGTATATACGTATGTCTTTGGAATCTTCAAAGGAATTTTCAATGTAAATATGCTCAGATCTGAGTAATAAGTTCTTAAATTTGTAAGTGTAAATGCAGATATAGAGATTTACCTATATTTTACTGCAATTTTCAAAGGTTTTCATATTCTAGATTTTGCCATTTTAACAGAGATTTTTGTATTGCTACAAGTTTTAAAATATTAATTATTTCTCGCTATTCATTTCAGATGGTGCCATTCATGGCCTGTCAATTGATTTTTCCATTTTCAAAAAAAAATATTAACCAAATTTCTCTATATTGTCTTCGGCGTACCTATTGCACCCCAAGGTGCGATCACTAGTAATACTTATTTTAGCAATGACATACAATCTATACCTTTACTTTGTTTTACATATATGGATATTAATAGCAATTTATTAATACTTACTTATTACAATATTTTATTTAATTACCACCCTCGATTATAGTAAGGGCTGGCAGGCAACAAAAGGCCGGGCCGGAGATTACTGTACTAGTTTAGCCAACTGATTTTCAAGGATGTGGAACTGAATCCACACCTTCGGGGCATGCATGATAGCAAAAACAACCCAATCCGTGTAGACCGTTAAAATCGCAGATACCAAAAGCCCGATGATCTACAGTTTTACATACGTTGTCGCACTCTTCCTGCCTCCATAGTACGCATTGCCCGTGAAATCCACCGCTCAAGCTTTTACAATAATAAACTCCGCCGTAGTAGAAATCATACATGGGTTCTTGCAATCATAAGCATATTACAAATCAGGAAGCAGTGGTGAATATCAACGTTTAAAACCATGTATTCATCTACTAATATTGAAGAGTAGGGGAGAATAAATTTTATTATTACCATCTTCATCTTCAGAAGCAAAAGTGAAAGAGGCGGTGAGAAAAGAAATCAAGAGAAACACATGTATGCCCTTCGCCATGTAAGCAACGGCAATTGTACTCTAATAATATATTCTCTGAGTAAAGGATTGCCTGCTTATATACCTCACACCAACTACTCTCCTTCGTGTGTTCCGCGCAATTTCGTTTATCTATTGTTATATTCAACCTTTATTGCCACCACAAATCCGATTTAAAGATTCTTTTGGTGTAGTTCGATATACGGCGATACCACATAATATGAAATTATTTTAAACGTTACAATCGAAATGTGCATAGGCGAAATAGTGAACTCTGTTAGGAGTGGTGGTAAATTTATCTTTATTCTAATTTTTTAAATTTATTTCTTATTATATATATATATATATATATATATATATATATATATATATATATATATATATATATAGTTTATAATGTGGAATGACAATTTAATAGTGTTTTCAAGAAGAGTTGTATTATTTCTTCCTCCCAATTTAAGGAGGGTAACTTTCTACTTTAAGAAGTCTTGTTTTAGTGTTTAGGCTTAAAAAGTGTTCTTCCTTAGTCAACTTAATGAAATATTATATTGAGGAGATTTCTTTCCATGTCATAGAATTTCACTGAAGGCAAGTGTCTAACTTTATTATCATATCACGCTCAAATTTGTTTCTCAACTCAATCAAACTAGAATGGATTTGTCTAATTATTTGGTGCTAATTTAGATAAGCGTTCCCTAACCATATATCTATGAGAGTAATCATTATCTATTAAACTTTAAATAACTCCTAATCATTCATACACTAGTCATTTGCAACATTTTCTAAAAAATATTTTTTTTGAAGACTAATGTGTAAATACTAGAATGAAAAATGATCAAATATGAACCATGTATGAGGATTGCATCTATAAGATTATTTTAATTGTTTCACTAAGTGAAATATAGGACTAAAAGGATGAATAAAATCTACTTCTTAGAGATCTCACATGAACAAGATTCCCTAGACTAAACTTCATTATCAAGACTAGAGATAAATTTGAGGTAAATTAAATTTTAATTGAACTTTAAATTTGTAGAATTCCATAATAAATACCTCTTATGAATATTAGGACCAAAATATAGGATAAATGATACATGGATGAAATTTCACATTTATTGAACTCTACAAAGGAATTTAGCATAGACTATCAAACCAAAATCTCAAAATATTAAGTGAGGTACTATTGATAGAGATATTTAGAGTAATTCAATTGTAAAACATAGAATGAAAAAGTAGTAAAATATTATAGAATTCTTAGCTTGATGGAAGTAAATAAAATTTGGAGGGTAATAGACTTATTTAAGAATTCTAAAGAGTGATTGATTTGAGTCCAAACAAATTCAAGTATTATGTACATCATACGTAACCCTACCATAACTTGACACATGTATTTCATCTATCGAGATATACTCTCCATGGAGAAAATGACATGTAGTCATGTTTAAGCTACAAATTTTTCTAAATATATTAATTTCTCGTAATTGAATTTAACTATTTAGAGGGAAAAAATGTTTTTCATTATTGTGCTTTTAATTAATATTGGAAAGCAGAAAAAAATGTTTTAGAGACACTAACTTTTTATAGAGCCAAATCAAATCATTTTAAAAAATAATTTTATGTTTAGGTCAAAAAAACCTTTCTATAAATTTACTGTTACACTAGTGAAGGGTAACTATGAATTACCTATAACATCTCTTAGTAGATAAATGAAAATTGTTTTTCTAGGAATATATTTTTTATTATTGTTGTAGTGTTATATTATGGAATTAAATCAAACTTGTGTACAATAAGAGATTTATCTAATGTAAGTTGACCTAACAAAAGCTCCACCAATGGGCATACTAATGGTGCTAAGGTATTAAGTTAACAAGTGAGACTATAGAAGAAATAAGTAGAAATTCAATTTAAGTACAAGGGTAAGTCAAATAGAAGTATAACAGTAAAAATCAAAGAGGATTGTAGAGAAATGAAGGAAACCCCATGAAAATTGATGAAAAAGTAAATAATTTTCATTTTGTAAGAATAGATGGTGTAATTATACCATGGAAAGACTAAGGGAAGATTAAATAATAGATTCAATAAGGCTATCAATAAAAATGTAGTCCTTGTTAGACACAAGAAAGAGCCTATACAATGTTGTAGAAGGTGAAAGTTTCAATGAAGATCTAATAAATATCGCACCATCAATGTTTAAAGATAAAATCATTGATAGAGCTCTCCTTATGTCAAACTATGTGATTATGGAGAGGCAAAGAATTTGAGAGGGTGTGTTGAGTGGGTTGGTATTTATGGCCTTTGAAAATTAGGGTTTGAGATCTAACCTTATGTAAACCTCTCTCTTTCCTTGTTTTTTTTTTGCAATTCTCTTGCCCTTTTTAATACCACACATGTTGTTCTTTACTCTTTCTATCTAATTAGTGACATTTAGTTGTGCTTCCACTATCGGGTTGTTTGGTAATACTTTGGGATGTACCAAATTCTAATAGTGTCAAATGACCATGTATCTTGAAAGCCTCTTGATAGCACAAATACCTCATTGGGGATGTTTAATGCCTTTAAATATCTCTCTTAAAATCTTAGGAAATCCAATAGAGATATTATCATTGATAGAAGGGTATTTTTAATTCTATCAAGAAGATGCATCACGTTTCTATCGAATGGAGGGTTTCGTACTGCTAATACGCATCTTAGAGCGATTACATCATTTAGGTTATTGAATGCATCATGATGCATCTAATGCAGCTCAAGAAAATTCAAATGCATCGTTTCGTACCTGTTCTTGCTAATATGAATGCAGGGTTTCGTACTGCTAATACGCACCTTAGAGCGATTGCATCGTTTAGGTTATTGAATGCATCATGATGCATCTAATGCGGCTCAAGAAAATTCAAATGCGTCGTTCCGTACTTGTTGATTGTTTCCCTCAGATCGAGTGTGTGAACAATTTGATGCCAAAGACTATGACAAAGTCCTAAACAAGCTTTGAAGGATTTGAAATATAAATGTCTATGCCTATGAGAAAATTACTATAATTCCTAAGACTAGAATTGAATATGCCAAAATATCATGAATGCTGCAAAGAAAAATGTAAGTATTGGTGTGAGTCGTCGAAAATGTGAGCAAAATTGTCATTTTATAGAAAATACAATTTTGGATGGATGGATGAGATTGAAAGTTGATAGAAGCCTAAAATTAGAGGTCCAGATTGTGTGTGACAATCCCTAATTAGGGTTAGGGCAAGATTATTAAATGAGTGGTTGAGATGTCATCTGAGAAGATCAAATTGATGGTCTAGAATAAATGAGATAATTAGTCAAAAAGATAAAGATTTACAAAAAATCAAGAAGATAAAGACTGCTTGATTTGTGAGATTCAAAAAATCAATAAGATAAGAGTTGAACTAAAAAGTAGATTTGGAAAATCAATAATTTGCTCAATTGCTTGATTTTTGGAAGAAGATTACCATTTTGAATCAAATTAATTCAAAATATGGATTTTGTGTGATAATAAATAATCAATTTTCATATTATTTACTAAAATGAACTAACAGTCAAGAATGTGAGATCATTTTAAATAATTTCATTTATTTAAAATGAGGGAAATGTTAAATTTGGAAATTAAATAATTAAAGATAATTATTTAATTTAGAGGATATGATTAATAATTAAATAAATTAATAAATTGATTTAATTATGAAAATTAGTGACATATTAAATAAATAAATGAAATTCATTTATTTAATAGTAAGATAATAGACCCTTAGTGGCATATTCAATAAATAAATAAATAAAATTTATTTATTTAATAATCATGAAGAATAAAAGAGATATAAATTAATTAAATAATTATAAATTATTTAATTAATAGTGGAATGTGGACCAAGGACATGATTAAATGTCATAATTATGCTAGGACAAAAGTGGTAAGAACAGAGCTTGCAAGCCTAGGTCATTTTTAAGTTTTGACACTTTACTTTAAATTTAATAAATAATTATTATTCATTTTTTGCTTGAATTACGACTAAAGTCCTGATTGATAGGCTGATTGAAAAAACATCTATAGCTTTCAAAGAGTGTCATATTTTTTTAATCTGAAAAATTTGTCACATTCTATACTTGACATACTGTAGATTAAAAAAATTGAATTTCATGAAGTTTTGACCAAGGTAAGGTGTTCATAGATACAAGTTTTTTTATATTTTTTAAAAGTTGTAATAAAAGAATCATAATTAATATTTACTTCAAAAAAAATCACACAAAAATATGCATCACATTGGGACATGAGTCTTCTACTTATATCTAAAATCTTATAAAAAAATATTATCCTTTTATTGTGGTTAGGGTGGTTAGACAAACACCTACTTCTTATTTTCTCCCTGAAATTTAAGTACTACTGCATTGAAATTTCAAATTTTCACCAAATAGATTTAAAAAAACTTAGTAGTTTAGAACCTACATTCAATTTTCTATAGATTCTATTTTTATATATTTTTGAAATAATATAGATAACTTATTCAAATTTTTATGTCAAGTTTCCTACCTCTATTTTTTTGGAATTTTTTGCCACTTAAAGGCCTATTTATTCCATGATGATCCTGCACATACCCATGCCAAATTAATCCCATTCAATAGGCATGAGGGCAGCCCCATCACTTGTAGTGTAGACATTATCCTGGATGTGTAGCCATGATCTTTAAGTCCCTCCTAGCATGTCAAAAATTGTTCTCAACTCCAATTTCCAAGTGAAAACAACATAAGAACTGCTTGTACTTGATTCACTTTGAGTAGCACCAATGGTTTCATTTACTCATTTCCATTCATTCTTTTTATTTTCAAATTCCATGTCACCCAATATATTCACATTTGATGAGTTTGTTTCCATCCTAAGTGCATCCCAATTGATCCTATCTTTAATCATATATGATGCAAAAACTTGAACCATGGCTGCAATACTTGATATGGGTCCACATATTAAGGAAAACCTAAAAATAAACTAGTGTTCATGGTTTTGAAAAAAATGTTACTTAGAGAAGCTCCTTGAACCTCTGACTTTTCTACAAGTGTATCTATTTAAAGCTGATTAAAGCTCACCAAATTGCCATTTCAAAAAAAATACCAAATCATCTCCTAGGGAATTGCCATTGGACACTAGGTGATTTGGGTACACTAAGTATGTGTACAAGAGGGATTTTTTTGAATCATCATGCTATGCAAGATATTGAGGGTCAAAGTTGACCACTTTGAAAAGTTCTAAAACTACAAGTTTGAAAATAGAGCAAACTGCAATTGTTTTTGGCTTGGTAAAAATATCAAATCTGATCATGAGGCTTTGAAATTAGACCATTCATAGTAGTTTACAATTTTTGGCCAAACTGGACACTGAAATTATTATTTTTAACTAAATCTTCACATTCGGGCACCTATAGCGGCTAAACCATGAGGAATTTGAAGATGGTGCAAACTAGAGTCTCATCAATTTTTTTTTGTAGATTCTAAAAATATTTTTTTCAAAAGTTTTGGAATCAAATTGCACTTCTTTTTCCATCTCCCACAAAAATTGATTTTTTCAGAAAACAACATTTTTAAAAAGTGACGCACACCGTATAATGCATAACTTTTTTTCCATGAAGGATAAAATTCTAATTCTTTCAAATTTAGATTTGTAACTCTGATATCTAGTGCTTCCACTTGGTTAGATAACTTTTTATTGACTATTTTTCCTTAATCAAGTTTCAAAGTCAAACAAATTATAATTCAGACACAGCGTGACCGTATAACACGTAACTTTTTTCTTATATGTCAAAATTTAATTTAATTTTTTTTGTTGGATCAAGGACTTCAATATCTAGTGCACTCATATTTTTCAATTTTTTTTTTTGATAATCTTCTATTTTTCCACATGTGAAGGACAAAGAAATTCATTTTCGATGAAAAACTTATGTTTAATAAAACTTAAAAAACAAATACATAACAAAACCACAACATATTAAAATTATATTCATTGGATAGCTTGTTCTGAGGAATACCATAATTATTTGAAATAAATTTTAAATGAATTCATTTGATCCCCCAAAAGCTAAATCAAAAGTAATTTTTTATCAGCATTTTGATAAGTGTAAAGGAGATGTATTTATAGGTATGGTTTAAAACTAGCAAGGTTCTATTCAAGGGGGTTTGATCTAAGGTGATTTGATCAAACCCTCTTCAATTGGAATCATTAAAATGGAAATTTTTAAGGCTTAAATCATTATATTTTCTAAAAATATGTGATTTTAGCTAAAATTCATTCCTCTCAGGAATTGTAAACCACTATTGTGACATCACCATTCAAGGAGAGTACAATAATGTGGGAGGAATAGAGGGAACCAATTTATTTTTCTTGAGATTCATCCACTTGTGAAATGTAAGCTCAAATGGGATGCCAATTCTTAGAACTAAGAGTTCACAAACAATAGGAAAAGTGTTAAAACCCTCCAGGTTTTCTTTTCAAAACACTGTCAATACTCATCATGGGAAGCTAAAAAATGACATGAAAATTCACGTATGTCACATGAGTGAGTCCACAAAGGGGTTTTGCACAAAAATTAACTAGCTTCAAATTGTGACCCTCTAAAGTAGATCACTTGGGCATATTTTTTAGGGACACGTATGAGTGTGCAAATCAACTTTTTTCATCATGGGCACTCAAAAATTGAAAATTTTGAAGGTGCCAACACAATCCATCTAATTTCCCATTTATTAGATCCCAGAGGTTGACATTCATGAAATTTGAACTTAAAACCCCAATTTTCACTCAAAACCATAAAATAGGCCAAATGAGAGTCATATACCACTTGTGGCGTATAGGTTGTATCTGGATGGGACTCATACACCCAAGGTGGTGTATGGGTCCAAGAAAGATTTTTTAGGTGGAGGAAATGTTGGGGAGTTGGAAAATTAAATGTATTTATTCATCTTGTCAGGATTTCAATTAAAATAAGCCTCAAGATGCATAATATAGGGTTGTAAGGGCCTATTAAAAATGAGATTAAGGCCATAAATGTAAGAGGCACCAAAAATTAATCTGAAGGTGTAAATAAATACATTTTAAAACATTAAATTAAGACATTTAATTAGGCCAGTTTAGCTTAAAAGGGCACTAAATCTAATGTGAATGTGTAAATCACATGACAACACTAGATCAAGGCAATATTAGGTCCATTTTAATGTTAATCATCCCAAAATTAAGTGTGAAAATGTAGAGGGATACATTTTCCATCATTACAACTACAATGATGTTACTTGGTCTACATCTATCCATTTTTCCTTCCTCTCTAAATTTTCATCCCGATGATGGATCATAGAGTGTGATCTGAAACATTTATGCAAAAATATTTCACATAATGAAATCCATAAATTGTTTTAGCAATGATGTTTCCTTTATATTGAGATAATTTAACATGTGGATGTTAGAATATGTATACCCAATTGAAAAATGGAACAAAATATTAGGGAGTGGGCTATTTTGTTCAAAACTATAGGGAAGAAGAAGAATTAGATTATAGGAAAAATGAATTTATGCTCCACGATAGACTACTTAGGATAGAGGATAATCTCCAAGACGATTTGTCAAAAGAAATTCTTATTGGAGAGATATCTAAATGTAAGTGTGAATTGAGGAAGATTCAAACTAGGGAAACCCAACAAGTTTAGAAAAAAGGGTGAACATAAATTGGGTAAGTAATGGAAATATTTAGGAATGAGATTATTTCTCACCCACTTAAAGTAAAAAATATAAAACAGAAAATTGATTTTCTATGCGTAGATGGCTCCTTGATAAATGAGCAAGAGGAAGTGGAATTTTTTTTTTCATTCTTGAAGAGTCCCTTTTCCTTATAAGAGACTGGCATGCAAACTCAAGATGAAAGGAATGTATGTATAAGTTTAATTCCAAGATTAGAACATGGAGAGATTGCAAGTAGGTTAAGGAAAGCCATCACAAAAGAGGAAAATAAACAAAACATTCTAACATTTAGTGATAATAAATCTCTAGCACCAGATGGTTTCCCTATTGAATTCTATAAAAATAAAAAATATGAATAAGTGATGATTCATACCTATTATATAAGGAAGAAATACATAGAGGATCTTTAAGTGAGGAGATAAAAAAACAAATAATCAAGCCAATTATTTATTAAAAAATGGAGGCCAATAACAATTTATGTTTCCTATAAAATTCTTGTAAAAGTAAATGGCTAAGGTAAATGGAAATGCATAAAGAGACTCTGGATAAATTGTGCCTTTAAAAGAGGCACTGCCTACACATGTATCAAGTAAAAGTCATAAAAGAAGGAAAGTTGAGCTGACTTCGTGGCACCCAAAATATGCCATCTTTACTCCATTTTCTTTTGTAACTCCCACAAATCTCTTCTTGGGTGATTCCACTGAAGATCTGCAAGGAGATTAGATATCTCAAATCGACATTTATAGATTGACTAAATCAAAAGGAGGATAGAGAGTTATAGATGGGGTATAAATTGGGAAAAAAAGGTAGAATTCTGTTGGATGAAAGGTGCCAAGTGTAGATTCTGGACACCTCCTTTCTGATGTATAGAGGTGTGAAGTTCATAAGGTCAATGAGGTGATAAATCAAATTAAATCAGGTGTAGCGTGAAAAAGGCATGAAAATCAGGTAACACTACTGTGTGCAAAAAATTGTAGGTAGATGGTAATGTGCTGGTTAATGGTGGGAGCGACCAAGAAGAGGCCGCGTTGGTGTGCCTATGTGTGAGGAAATGAAGGCTTCTAGAACTCCTTCAGCTAATTTCACCAAGCAGCAATTCCTCAAAAAGAACATCATCATGTTATAGGTTTGCTTCCACCATGGTCGAGGGTCAAAGTTTCTTCTATGAAATGAGTCTTGTTTTTGCAGATAAAGGCGCCTTGTAGACTGTAATCTCCTCCATGCAAACTCCCTTTGACTTTGCTTGAATGTATGGCATAGCTCTTACACTGTTTGGCCTACAATAGAGGATTCGCTACGTATGATGCCTACTTCACTCAATTTGGAAGCAGTCGATGCACAAATGAAACAGTAAACTACAATTGCATGCACCCAACGTAGATCCACAAATAGTTACATTCAAACAGAGATCACTTTTACATGCAAATCAAATTATATGGAACTCAAAACTAGACTTCATGTAAGCTTTTTTGAAAGGTTTTGGATGAATGGCTCTGATATTATGTTAGGATTTCTAAAATGATTATAATAGAAAAAACCTTGTGCTTCTATAAAAACACTTGTACATAATGAGTCTAATTTACATTATGAAAGAGATTTCCAAAAGAGTTAATTAAAATTATACAATATGATCTCACTTAAATAAGCAAGTTAGTGAAGGTAGTCATATGAAACACAATGACTAACTAAACCTTCAGAGATGGAACACTTGTTTACTCACATGACAAGTTTTGTAGTGATTCGCAAGTGATCATGGAAGAGGTGTAAGAGATCTCTCACAAAGTGAGAACACTTGTGTCAACCACATCAGTTGAAACAAAACTCTAGAAGTATTCTAGGCGAGCTTAAGTGTAGTGTGAATAGGAATCTGCTAGGTATGCTAAAAGCTAACTAGTTTAAGAATACCTCATATTTCTTATGTAAAATCCACAATATCTCAAGAGTTATGTGGAGTTTTTTCTTTTTTTATTACAACCATTTTAATAATTAATTTTGTCCTTTATTTTATGTAGGTTGGGTACTATAGATCATTCGTTATATTAGAAAGGACCATTCGAAACCATAAGAAATAAATATCATTTGTTATTATATCTTAGATTTTCAAAGGAGGTAAGTAGTAGTGAATGGGATGAAATATTGGCATTCTTGAGTTACATCCAACTTTCTCTACATTTAGGATGTTTGGAAACCTTTTGAAACATCAATGATTTTGAATTTTTTTAGACATCTTTACCATTTTAAATTCATTAAAAAAAAAATGATTTCTTAACATTAAAATGAGCTAATATATGAATACTTTCCAGCTTAAATTTTATCCTTGAGAGAATTTATTGATTATTCTAACAATTTTGAAATCTTGTTTGCATGTTAAAAACTATATGAAGTAATGAGCCCATTCATGTTAAACAACATGATAAACGTGATGGGGGGAAGCCCACCATATTCTCCTATTTTCACTCAATGATGTCCTAGGAGTCCTAATTGGATTGAATATCAACCTCAAAAGATGAGTCAATTCTCAACAAGGAATACCTAGGAAGGGGTTATTTAATCTTTTAGGGGTTTACCACCAAGCAAATACTTGGAAAAGACAAGTAAGCATTCAACTCACAAAACCTAACAATGCAAGCTAAATGATGAAATTAAGCAACATCAAGTTGGGATATGTGTACCTCAAAAGTCTGGAAATACAAAGAAGTTGTCAAAATATGTCAGGGAGGACAAAGATGCCCTTACTATCTTATTAGTCTCACTGCTATTTTTTGGGGAAGATGCAAAATCTTCAAATGATGAAACTAGATCTTAAAGAATATCTGAAAAATACCCTTGGGAAGACTAAGAGGCCCTAGGTGGTGACTTAGTCCCATCTGAAATTTTTGAAATCTCTAAATGTGATCTTGAGGCTTGATGTTTGCACTTCCTACTTCTTTGATACAAGGTTTTGAAACATCCAAATTTCACCTGTAGGTGAGTTTCCGTGAAGATGAAAACTTTGCAACTTTACGACTTTTCACTTTAAATGATCTTCAAATGTTCAACCTAAATCTACTATCACAAACATGCAATAGGGGAAAAACTTGATGATTGTTACTGAATGGGGGTTTTCCTTGGTCAAACCCCTTGTTGGAAATTAAACCAAGTGATGAAATGTAGTATGAAATAGGAAATATGTAAATGATATCACCTTGGATGACGTCTTGTTAAGAAAATCCACAATATACCATGTAGTGGCCATGAAGAATGTATATCTTGGATCCTTGGATATAATGTGAACAATGGTTGCAAATAGATTTTCAATGCTACATCCACAATCTTGGGTCAACAACATGAATGGATGCACTAAACCCTTGAAATGATGCTTGAATCTTGATGATGACTCCAAATGCTTGATGAATTTCTCTTGAATGCTCTTGTGCACTCCAACTTGCTATTAGGAATGCTCTCACAAAAGACTTATCTTCTTGGATATGCAAAATTGAGAGAAAGAACCTTGTATTTATACTTATCCATGCTTAGTATCTATAAATTGTATTGCACCAAGCCTGCATATGTATTCATTAATTAAAGGAGGATAGATCCTACAAGAATTGAAATTAAACCACAAAAATAACCCAAGGAGGACTAAGATTCCCATAGGTTGCATCTTAGTTGGGAAAGGATTGAAACTTGGGGCATAGAATGCAAAAAGTGGCATATATAAGGTTTGTTGAAATCAGGGTCCCAAGACCTTTGGGGGACAAAGACACCCTAGGTGGCATCTTAGTCCCAACCTAAAAATCAGGGACACTCAGAATAAATCATTAAATTATCATTTCCCCTTTGATATTTTTTGGGATTAGCTAGAAAAAGATGCAATTCATTAGGCTCATGGATATAAAATAGGACCAATTAAGACATAAATAAGGATAAACAAATAAAGGTGGGCACAAAGAGGTGTGAAAACGCAAGGGTATGCATTTTCCTACACTACATTTATCCCCCATTTTAGTGAGAGGATTAACTTGCTTCAAACTCACACTAAAGTATCCAACCAAGAGGGGTTCCAATGTACAAATTTTAGTAAGATAGGATGACAATAACTAAGAGGGTGGTCAAGCCCCTAGGATCAAGATCCTATGGAAAACTAACATAGGCACAAAGGAACACACTTGCGGATGATATATGAATCCATAACCAAATCACAAACATACACCATCAAAGATAGAAAAAGGATAAAGGATAAATAAAAATTCAATGCATCAATCTTTGACTAGCCATCCAACACATTGTGGACTAGGTCTAGGCTCTTTGTCCAAAAAGGTTTAGAAATGGAATGTGTTGTCCACTATGCAAACAAAATGCATGCTCACAAGGGCTAGTGAAGTTATTTTTCCACTACGTGAGCCCCAAGAGGTCCATATCAGAGTCATAGCCACATGATTATGATAAGGAAAAAAAATAAAATGCATGCTCACAAGGGCTAGTGAAGCTAGTTTTTTACTAGGTGAGCCCCAAGAGGTCCATATCAAAGCCATACCTCCATGAATTTAATAAGGTACAAAAATGCATGATCACAATGGCTAGTGAAGCTAGTTGTTCACTAGGTGAGCCCCAAGGAGCCATATAAAATCCATACCTCCATGAATTTAATAAGGTACATGAAGAAAAATGCAACACAATGAAAAAGAGAGATGTTTGAAGGGATTTTGCTTAGTTCATGCAAGGTTTTAATCTTAGGGGAAATTGTTACTAATCTCTCCAAGATAGGACCAATCAAAGGATAAAAGATTCACAACTTAGGGGATGTAGTGCATCACATCACCACTAATCTTGAGGGATGTAATATTCTAATATAAATCACGCTCTTGAAGGACATTACTCTCAATGTCACCACAAAGAGAAACACAACACATGAAGTAAGAAAATAACCTCAAGGAACATGAAAAAAAATACAAATGAAATCACATGCCAATGTATGCCCCCACTTTAAAGAAATTGCTAAACACCATGTTGTGAGCAATTACTTTAAAGTAGCCAAAAATGAAAAAGGAAAAGAGGGTTTCCCCCCATAAACACATAAGGGATCTATGGATTCAGGGTCAGTATCTATCTTTGTTGCATTGATATTAGAGATCTTAGAACTATCACCATTCCCAAAATACACATAAAACTAGGAGAATGACAAAAAGAGAGTGAAAACATAGAAAAATCCTTTTGGGTTAACATGGAAGAGACATAGAGTGTCTCGATACCTTGCGCCATTCCCAAAAGGAAAAAAAAAGAAAAGCATGAAAATAAAAGGTAAATACCAATGAAAAAGCTTACAACACATAGAAGAATGAAGGTACAAGTAACAAAATGCACATAGAGAGAGGAAGCATAAAAAAATATGGCAGATCACAATACAAACATGCAATCACAAAAAGGAAATAGTACAAAAGGCTAGTAAGGCATAGGTGAGTCAACCTAAAGTAGGTCATCCACCTCCTAATCTTAGTCTACATAAGTGGAAGGTAGACAACAAACTTAAGGGACAATGAAAAATGTATTACTAGGACAATTCTATCTATTTATTGCCCCCAATGAGTGCAAGACAAGAATGAGCCAAGGTAGGTGATGAGAAAGATAATGTAATAGTGATAATAGAATGTTCTACAACTATTACATGACAAGGTGATGGAAAAGGATAGGCAAGGCAATCACTTGATGGCAACCATTTCCATCAAAGTGAAAGTTTTATAATACTAGTTTGAATGTGGGACACACATCGGTACTATGTCTAAGAGTTTGATGATACTGATAATGTGGAACTTTTACATCTTTGGGATATAGCACTAGTTTTTCTTTCATTGGTAATAATGTTATGTGTCCTTTGTTTAGAAGTAGTTGTAGTTTTCTTTCACTTTCAAGCGGTGAATGAGGAGGTTGCAACTTTTGTAATTTGTAAGGTCTTTTGCATTTTCTAGATTCACCAATTGCTCTAGTTGAAAGTTGAGGAGGAAATCTAAAGATAATATCTTCTTCTTTGAGAAGCACTAGTTGTTCATGAGGAAGAACATTCATATCGATAGAAGAATCCAATATCACTGTACCATCAGTATGGAGCCTTAGGTATTCTTTAGGAACATGTATGTTGTGAGGGGGATATTGATATCCTAACCCCTTTGTGTTTTTGTTAGTTGGTATTTGCTCTAGGACTTGATAATTTTCATGCTTACTTGTGTTGCATCCTTGTTTACTCAAGATTATAAATCCTTTACCAAATGTTTCTTCTAGATTTATTGGAGTTTTTGTTATTTTTTTATCATAAAATGGTTGAGTATTTGCTTGTTTAGAAGAGCTAGGTTCACCTACTGTAGGGAAATTAGGTTCAACTTTTTTCTTAGTTTCCAGATGTAGGTAACCAAACATCTTAAGAGCTAGTATTTTAAGGGGGTTGGGATTTTTCATGGATGTCTAAAAGGATGCATTAGCTTCAAGGTTGTTAATTCAATCATTTAGGAACATATTCATGTTATCATCATCTTCTCCAATGATGTCAACATCATGAGGAGGATATGCATTAGGAGCTGAGTGAGCATAAGTAAGTTAAATTTTGTTAGGGTCATTACCGAAAGCACAACTTGACACATCTACCAAATATTTGAAGGACATTGAAATCTTTCCACAACACATATCCATGATGCAATATTGAACAAATACACTTGAAATAAAGAAATTGAGATAACAACAATTATGCAAACTATAACAAAAAAATAAAAGTAGCAAATAGAAGCACAGAAAAGCAATTTCAAACCCTAAAAGCTGGAAAGTCAAACTCAATAAGGAATAACACACCAGTAACATTGCATTGATCCTATTGGTGAAATTTTGAGGTTCCAAGGGATAAAATAGATAGCAAATATCAGAGAGAGGATTTTGAGCCAGAAAACCTAAGAGGGACTAAGACACTAGGAAGGGCATTTTATTCCTAGCAAAGATTTTTCTTAGGATAAAAATAAATTCTAGACTTTTATAGTTTTCAAAGGTTGCCTATTTTGGGAGATGATGTTTAAGAAGAAAAAGCTATGCAAATGAATGCAAGAAAAGGTAACTAGTGACAAGAAATTGAATGAAAAGTTGAATGCATTTTTTTCAATTTTGAATACAATAACAATGTTCCTTTATACAAATAGGATGAGTAACAAAAAAAAATAAGTTTTTCAATGAGATGATTTGATGCAAGAAAGAAAAAATGCAACCTATATGCACTTTCACTAATGCAAATATGAGAAATCCTAGATGTAGTTTCACTAAGCATGAGAAACCCTAGATGCAATTTTAGTAATGCAAGATGCAATGCAAGAATGAATGTAACCTAGATCTACAATTTTAATGAACTTCAAATTAAAAAATGAATGCTCAAATACGCCAAGTTCACTAACATGAAGAATGTGAAAAATGTATGATGGGGGAAATCCCACACTGTTCTCCAATTGTCACTCAATAATGTCCTAGGAGTCCTAGTTGGATTGATTATCAACCTCAAAAGGTGAGTCAATTCTCAAAAAGGAAGACATAGGAAGGGGTTCTTTAAGCATTTATGGGATCACCACTAAGAAAATGCTTGGAAAATATAAGTAAGCATTCAACTCACTATATAATGGTGAATTTGTACCCCTTACACAAATTCCCCTTTTATAATTCCTCACCTTAGAAAACCAAATATAAAGGAAAAATTCCACATCAACCCACTGCCTTCATTCCACTTGGTGTTTAGCTTTTGTGTCACCCACATGACATGCAGACATCTATGCAATGTGCTTAAATCCCTAACAGATTCATATGTATGAAGTTGTTAGAGGCGTTAAACTTCCTATTGGGAATGGTTTGTAGCATCCCTCTTTGACCAACCGACCCAAAAATGCCTTATTCTTGCTCATTTTTCCTTCAAATTGATTCATTCTTCATTCATTTCATCTCTCTAAAAATCTCTTCACATCCTCTTACAATATCTAAGCATTCTAGCAATCACTTCTTGCACTCTCAAGCAACACTTTGGCATGCCATAGCAACAACAACAATGCTCCATCAACTCTGTAGAGCAAGTGTTGAACAAACCATTACAGCAGGGGCTTGAGTCCTCTTTTTTCCTCCATTAGCTAGTGAGCTCTTGGTGGAGCTATTAATCATTTTCACTCCTCTCCTCTATGATTTGGTTGAGTAGCACATTAATATTTAATAGTTTTTATTGTGTTATCTACTTTTTTTTTCTCCTTTATCATAATTTTCTATATCATTTCTATCTTGGTTGTCTGTGGAGGTGGAAACAAAGAAAGTGGGTTTGACTGAGGCCAACCCCTAGACAGCCCCAACAAATTTCCCCTCTTTCATATGTGTATTCGAATGTGCATTTGGAGCTAGCCGAAAAACAAACTCTTTTATGAGATTACTTTTGTCACCTTAGCTTTAATACATCTACTTTATCACAGTTGTTTGTATTTCTCTTACCTCATAGTTCTATTTTGTTTCCTTAGAAACCAATAGCTAGGTCATCAGCTTGTTTTCTTATGGTTCTTACTATATTTTCGGTCCTCTAGTCATACATACACAGTCTAAGAGATGCTTGCTTGCTGCACTATTGTCCCGAAGCCACACTTCTGTCCTCAGGCAGAGAGCTACCTGAGGTACAGTATTCAACCCAAAAAATGGCCCCCATAGCACCATTCTGGATTTTACATATGTAGAGAAATTGAAGGACCTTATAGTCCTCATCATTCTCATCCCTCATTTCAAACACCCCTTTAGAATGAGGTAAGTTAGGGTAGCTTTCTGCTCTTAGCTCTCTGTGACTTGGGGCTTTGAATGTGGTTGTTCCCCCTCTCTTACATTTTTTGTGAACTTGACATGAACAATTTTGGTTCCATTTTTTGATACTGAAAGCTCCTTTCCTCATTTTCTAGGAGTGTTGTAGGTGTGAGTGTTGTGAGGCCTTTTCCTTAGAACCCAACATGTGACCCCTAGTATGTGTAGTTGGAAGGTTTTGAAAGTGTTGCATAAAAAAACCTTAATTGGGTCACCTTCCTAACTTGCAAACCTTCAGAGGGTCTTGAGAAAGTGTTGTTCATTGTGTGCGATGGCCTCTTTCCTACGTCAACCTATCCTCTTTGTGTAGCTTGCAAGTAGTGGTACTGGTATAACCTTCACTTCACAAGATTTGTCAAAGGATTTTAATAGGGAACCATATCCTCTCTACATCCCTGCATGAATCAACACAAACATCGTAGCAGGTTTTCTCATAGATATGATGTCTCAAGTGAATATTATAACTAAGGAGATCATGCTAATCAACTTTTTTCACAAAGACAGGTATGATGCACCTGTGAGCACCATCTGCATACATGACGGACTTTCCGTACCCCCTTTGGGTAGTATCATCTTGTTAGTTCTAGTTGGACCTAAATTCATGAAGCTCTTGTTTGACATAATCCTTGGGTCTGAACTATTTAGAGTGAAGCTTGGTATCCCTTGGTTAGCAACTATGAATTTTGTACCCTCATTGTGCATAAATGTCTAAACATTATCCACAATAGTTTCATGTATGTTATTCATGACATTGGTTATAAACCGTCGGTTGCCTATATAGTTACTCCTTGGATTAATCTTGGCCTATGCCCGTTGGTCCTCTCTTGCCTAGAAAGGACCTTTTGTACTAAACTTATCATAATTACAAGAGAGGGTGCTTAATGTTGAGAGTGAGATACCCTCCATCACCTTATGTTGTTTCACATAGGGATTGCCTAAAAGCTAACAGTGATACCACCAATGCACATAGAAGGGAAGAGGAGAAGTGGTCTCAAGATCCTCCTCCTTCCTCTTCCACTATTCCGTCTGATGCTTCCTCTCATCCTACTGTTGTGCCATCAAAGTCTACTCCATGTCTACAGGAGAATCCTATGGTGCCTGCTTGGTGAAATCCCAAGTGTCCTACATTAAAACTTCATGTTCTTCCCATAGAGCCTTGGCTCATTTAGTATAGTAGGAAGAAAGATCCCCATGGGGAATCCTCTATGTCTCATGTTCTTCCCACTACTTCTCAACTGACTCCTCCTGCTCCCATTTAGGATTCTATTCCTCAGCTAGAAATGACTATAGTGGACTCTCTCATGGTTGAGCAGGAGCCTTCTATCCCTTTGCAACCTCTGGCCTCTAGGTCAAAGAGTCATAGAAGCCACCTTGCGCATGAGCACAAGTGTTGATGAAAGACTCTCATCACTGAGAAGGCTTCCTTGCAAAGGAAGGAAGAGGAGATGACCTCCCATGTATCAGGGCTTCCTACCATGTCCTCCTCTCTCTTACCCTCTACTTCCATTCAATCTAGCTTCGCATCAATTTTGGCTTCTATTGTGAGTACAAATGTGCATGACCCCAAAAAGGTGTAGGTGTTCATTGCTCCTTCGGTGGAGCTACCTATGTTGATGTCTCTTCCAAATGTCATGCCTTTCCCAAAACCCATAGATATGATGAAAAATTTGGTGGTATCTACTGCGGTTTTCTCTTCATCCTCTTCCACCGGACCTCTTTCTTTGTCTATGGGGAGTTCACATCCCCCAATAGAGAAAAAGGTGGAGAGTGGTCCTTTCAAAAATTTAGGATGCAAGAGGATCCCACCTTCTTCGAAAGGTGTTATTGTGCCGACTTGTTCTATCCCAGTGACGGAACTAGTCTCATCTTCCCCTAAGTTCTTCATCACTCTCGAATTGTTCGACGAGCCTAGTAGTGAATCTCAGGTGCAAACTTCCTCATCCATTGACATGAAACATGACACTCCTATAAGGTGCATGTTTAACTCTCTAGATGAATTTATGACCTTGTAAGTGATCTTTGCAAAATTGCTGACCTTAGCTCCATAAGAGCTTGGCATAGAGGACCTTGTGGGGCCCTTTCCTTAACCATTGTTGCGGGAGGGTTGGATGCTATTCCTCTTAACACCCAACCATTGCAGGCTCATCCTCCTTCCCCCTACGATGATCTAGAGTGGGAAGTGGATGACCTCTTCATGGATCGTTGTTAGGGGGAGCCCCCTTCTTTATCTTTAGAATAGATGTGTGCATGTGTTTTGTGATGTGTTCCCCCATGATCATGCTATGTGTGCCTAGATGACACTTTTCACCCTTGTTGATGCTTGGATATATGCATGGTCTTTGTGTCATAAAACTTCTTCTATTTGTATCATCATTCTTCCATGTTTGTGATTGATTTTTGACAAATTGGGGATGATGCAAAGCATTGAGGGCATTTAGGCTTCCTTTCCATGTTGACCCACTTTTTATTTTTTACTTTGTCTTCTCTTGCATTCTTCACATGGTTTGACATAGTAGGGGGTTGTTGAAAATTCATTTGATATACTATTATTGTACCTATATAATATCATATCAACCCTATGCCCCTTGTTCGTAGTGTTTCTTTTAGATTTTCATTTATCTTTCTCTCTTATTTTCTTGAGTTTTCCCTTTTATGTGTGAAAAATCACATTCTCGACCTGAAACCCTAATGGAACATGTTTCCTTCATCATGGGTTAATAAAGAAATAACTTGAGAACCTTCCCTTTGTGGTGGGAGTAGCTTTGACCTTCCCCTCATGTGGGAGCATTTTCTTTCTTTTCGAATTCCTTGACGAAGTGAACATTTTTCAAAAGGATTCCTTGACGATGAATCAATTCAACAAAGAAACATCTCTTCCATACTTTTGAATAGTTCATCCCTTGAGTGGACCCCTTCTTCACGTTGGGTTCCTAAGGGACCCCTTTGAAATTTTTCCAACTTGTTGATAGTCTACATGACTATCCACTTATCTTCTTGTGTGGCCACTTTTTGATGTGTTCTATATATGGGTAGACATGTCACTTTGCAGGTGTGCCTGTGAAGCAACTTTTTGACTCTATGGATTCCCCTTCTTTGGGTTTTCTCCATGTGAGATATCTTGTGGGATGCCTCCTTGTAGGTCTATGGGTCTGTAGGGTGCTTTTTTTGGGTATTCTTCATGTGAGAGATATTGAAGGACGCCTTCCCCTATAAGTCTGTAGGCATATAGGATGCTTTTCTAGGCTTCCTCAACATGAGAGATCTTGTGGGATGCCTCCTTGTAGGTTTGCTAGTTTGTAAGCTGCTTTTCTGGGTTTCCTTCATGTGAGGGATCTTAGAGGATACATTTCCTTGCAAGTCTCTAGGCCTGTGAGGCACTTACTTAATGGGGCTTCCTTCATGTGAGAGATCTTGGGGGTTTCCTCCTTACAAGTCCATGGGTCTTTAATATGCTTTTATTTTTTAGCTTCATAGTTTTGTAGGGCTATGAAGTATTTTTCCTACCCTATTCTTTTAAGCTCACCAGATTGTGATATGCTTGCTTAATGGTTCAGGTATACATTTCTAACCCTATTCACTCTTTGATCTACTTTACCAAAGCACTCATTAGTATTCATGATCGCTAAAGTGGGGGGAAAATGTATAGGGGAAAATTTGCACCCCTTACAGAAATTCCCCTTTTACACTTCCTTGCCTTAGAAATCCAAATCTGATGGAAAAATTCCACATCAACATGTTTCCTTCATTCCACTTGGTGTCTATCTTTTGCATCGATAGAAGAATAACTATCAGGGACACCTGCACAATGCACAAACATTCATGCAATGTGCTTATGTCCCTGATGGATTCCTACGTCTAAAGTTGGAAAAGGCATTACACTTCCTATTGGGAATGATTTGTAACATCCCTCTTCAAGAAAATGACACAAAAATTCCTTATTCTTGCTCATTCTTCCTTAAAATTGATTCATTCTTCATTCATTTCATTTATTTGGAAATCTCTTCACATCGTCTTGCAATCTCTAAGCATTCTAGCAATCACTTCTTGCACTCTCAAGTAGCACTTTGGCACTCCATAGCAACAACAACAATACTCCATCAACTTTGTAGAGAAAGTGTAGAGAAAACCATTGCAGTAGGGGCTTGTGTCCTCTTTTCTCCTCCATTAGCGAGTGAGATCTTGGTGGAGGTGGTAAGCATTTTCACTCCTCTCTACAATTTGGTTGAGTAGCTCATTACTATTTTATAGTGTTTACTGGGTTCTCTAATTTCTTTTCTCCTTTATCATAATTTTCTCTATCATTTCTATATTGGTTGTCCATGGAGGTGGAAACACAAAAATGGGGGTCTAACTAAGGCAGACCCCTATACAACCCCAACAAATTTCCCCTCTTTTGTGTGTGTAGTTGAACGTGCATTTGGAGCTAATCGATGAATAAACTCTTTTGTGAGATTATCTTTGTCACCTTAGCTTTAATATATCTACTTTTTCACATCCATTTGTATTTCTCTTACTTCATAGTTCTATTTTTTTACCTTAAAAACCAATAGTTAGGTCGTTAGCTCATTTTCTGGTGGTTCTTACTATATTTTTGGTCCTCTGGTAATACAAATAGTAGTGCACCTAAAAGACACCAACAGTCCACACTATTGTCTTAGAACCACACTTCCTTCCTTGGGCATAGAGCTACCTAAGGTATAGTTTTGAACCTAAAAGAAGGCTCGCCTAGCCCCATTTTGGATTTTGAGTCTCTAGAGTGATGAAGGACCTTATAGTCCTCATCATTCTCATCCCTCATTTCAAATACACCTTTAGAGTGAGGTAAGTTAGGGAAGCCTTACAATCCTGGCTCTTTGCGACCTGGGGCCTTGAATGTGGTTGGTCCTCCTCTCTTACACTCACAAAACCTAACAATGCAAGCTAAATGATGAGTGTAAATGATGAAATTATGTAACAATAAGTTGGGATATGTGTACTTGGTAAGTCTAGAAATGCAATGAGGATTCTAAAATTTCAATGAAGCTATCAAACTATGCTAAGGAAAAAGAAACCCTTACTATCTTATTAGTTCTGCTACTATTTTTTGGGGTAGATGCGAAATATTTAGATGCTAGAACCAGATCTCAAAGAATCTCTTAAAAATACCCTTGCGAGGACTAAGACGCCCTAGATGAGGACTTAGTCTCATCTTGAATTTTTGAAATATTTGAATGTGATCCTAAGGCTTGATGTCTATACTTCCTTCTTCTTTGATCTCAATTTTTGAGACTTCCAGATTTGACGTGTAGGTGAGTTTATGTGAAGATGACAACTTTGCAACTTTGTAGTTTAAATATCTTCAAGTCTTCAACCTAAATCTTCTATCACAATCATGCAAGAGGGGAAAAACTTTGTTGATTGTTAGTGAATGGGGGTTTTCCTTGGCCAGACCCCTTGTTAATTAAAACAAATGAATGAAATGAAGCATGAAATATGAAATATGTAAATTATATCACCTTGGATGATGTCTTGTTGAGAAAATCTAAAATCTAACATGTAGTGGCCATGAAGAATGTAGATCTTGGATCCTTAGATACGTTGTGAATAATGGTTGCAAATAGATCTTCAATGCTACATCCACAATCTTGTCTCAACAACATGAATGGATGTGCCAAACCCTTGACACGATGCTTGAATCTTTATGATGTCTCCAAATGCTTGATGAATTTCTCTTGAATTCTCTTGTGGACTCCAACTTGCTATTAGGAATTCTCTCAAAAAAGACTTATCTTCTTGGATATGAAAAATGAGAGAAAAAACCTTGTATTAATACATATCCATGTTTAATATCCCAAATTACACTACACCAAACTAACCTATGAATTCATTAACTAAATGAGGCTAAATCGTACAAGAATTTGAAATTAAATCTCAAAAATAATCCAAGGAGGACTAAGATGCCCTAGGTGACATCTTAGTCCCAAGGCTTGAAACTTGGGGCAGAGACTCCAAAAAGTGGCCTATTTAAGGTGTCTTAAAATTAGGGTCCCAAGACCTTTGGGGGACAAAGAATCCCTAGGTGGCATCTTAGTCCTGACCCAAATATTAGGGACACTTAGACAGAATCATTGGGCTTGTGGATGCAAAATAGGACCAATTAAGACATAAATAAGGATTTAAACAAAGCAAGGCGGACCCAAACAAGTGTGAAAATGCAAGGGTATGCATTTTCCTACACTACAAATGCATTATGATCCTTAATATTTTAGGATGTTGAAGATTTCACTAATGTATAGTGTCATGTACATAATTTCTTGTCTAAACAATTGAAATTTATGAAAATTTTGAAAACTCCATCAAAACAAAATCCTTAAAAACCTTTTGGAATAATAGAGGATGCAAATATTTAGGGGAATGTGAGGTATGGATAACAAATTAGGAAATGGATATTATTTTAATTGGATTAATATTTGATAATATTAAATATATGTTTTGAGTTATGGATCATATCCCATAATTTGATAGTGGAAGAGAACCTTGAAATTTAAATTAAAATTTAGAAAGGTTGAAAGGATTGAATGAATCTATTAGGGGAGGTGTGATATAATAATGTAGAATTTGAATGGAGTAAGGTATGTTCAAGTGGGAAACACATATGTATAGGAGGTAGATTTAACATCACATAAGAAAAATTAAATGAAAAAGATTCGACCTTTTATTCCAGTAAGATATACAAGTGGTTTGTGGAACTGGGCATATTTGATGGAGTATTATAGATCAATACATGCTTAGGAATCCCCCAATGGGAGAGTGGAGGTAATGTGGAGAAATATTGTCAAACCAATTCATGACATTCAAACCATTTCACTCCAACTAATAAAACATATGTACCTTAATAGATGATAAGAAAAATTTAGGTTATTAAGGTTCTCATCCTAAGAATATTTAGTAGAAAATATTTACCCTTTCAAGGATAGTACTTCAAATAGTAAGGTCTTCCACAATTGAAATAGGCTACTAGTGTGTTAATCCACAAAGTGTATGAAATTACATACCCTATAATTTCATACTATGTGATGCCCTCATCTTTGGATATTGATTTAAAAATAGTTTAAACATAATATGTTGAAACAAGAATAATTTTTTTCTACAAAAAATATGATACTCTAGGAAACCTTATTCCATTTCTCCTAGGTAAGAAAGTTACATATATGTTTGTGTGACACAATAAAATCTTGTAGAAAATTAAAATTCATTTGGACAGTAGAAAAATATATTCCTATTTATATATTAGATGCAATACTCCTATGTGGTAGTCTAGCTTAACAAAAAAATCATGACTTGTTTGAAGAAAGAAAAATATTTTTGACAAAATACTCTTGTTCAAATGCACTAGACTATACTTATGGATTTTTATCTAAAATCTTCATGAATCTTTATAGGTTTTCAAGGAATGAAATTCATCCAATAGTTTGAATGTTGTTACTTCACTATGGGATTTAGTAAGACAACTATATTGCAACTTTGATTTCAATTTGGGATTTTTTCATGGCTTATTGGTGAGGGATCCAAAAGTTCTATTCTTTCCTCATTACTTTGAATATATATTTTTTATGTAGTCATTACATTTTCTTAGTGTTAACTTGCTATATCTAAATCTATTGGCTAAATCAATTTTATGTAATTTAATCAATTATTAATTACATTAGTTTTTGTCAAAATATATTATCAAATCAATTTTTATTTAAGACATTTTACTGTAATTTGACATTTAATATGAAATTTATAGTTATTTTAGTTTTCACTTCTTTCATAATCATTACAAGAGTCATCAAACCATAAAAGAAAATTGTTTGATCCATTTAAGTGGGAATATATCAAATTGATTCTCAAGGAACACTTCTTCCTTTGATAGAATGAATTTAATATTACATTTTTGTGAACCTAACATTATTACAATAGAGTGTTTAGGGATAAAGAGATGTCAGAAGGGGACTTGCATGCTAAAATTGTAAGGGCTATAAAGGAAAACTTATCTTTAATTCCTAGAAAAATGTTTGAGAAAGCTTTCTGGTCTCCTTTTGATATTGCTTTGGCCGAAAAGTGGAATTCAAAATTAGTTGGGTCAAATGTCCTCAAACCTAGAGTTTGTGGGAGAGATAATGCTAATTGGTCTATGCCGCCTTTGGGCTGGTTGAAAGCCAATTTTGATGGTGCGGCTAAAGGTAACCTTGGGAAAGTTGGCAGTGGGTGTGTTTTAAGGGACAACTCGGGCTCTTTTATTATGGCTTTTGCTGTGGACATCGGTACTCAAACTAATCATGTTGCGGAAGCTGTTGGGGCTTTTCATGCGGTTAGCTTAGCCCTCAAGAACAACATGAAATATCTTTGGTTGGAGGGCAATTCATTGAATATAATGAATTGCATTCTTGGGCTTACCCCCCCTCGTGGACCATCAAAAAATGGATCGAAGATACAAAAACTTTATTAAGTAAATTTGATAAAGTGAAAGTGTCCCACATCTATAGAGAAGCCAATAAGGTGGAAAATTTCTTCGCCAATGAAGGGGTTAAGAAGGGTGGGGAAAACATGTGGAGGAAGAATGACAACCTCCATCCTGAAGTGAAAGTGCTAATTTATTATGATTCAGTGCATGGAAGAGAAGGTAATCTTAGTCATGATGAAATGGATAAAGATCAGGTACATTGATTTCATTAGATTTCATGGGACTGATGTCATTTCCTTTTTCAAGAAGAGTCTTTGGCACGCTTTCTGGGTGTTCGACAAAAAATACCTAAACAGGACCCAAAGCAATTGTTCAGTGTTGTTTTATAGTGAGCTAAATATGGGTAGAGAAAGAAAACGTGTGGAGTCGAGCAGTTTCCAGGAGCACAGAAAGAATGCTAAAGCATGGGAAAGAATTGAAAAGGGAGGTTTAATCCCATATCTGGAAAATCTCCATGGTACAGACGAGGGGATGCTGAACTATTTTGTTAAAAACTGGAAAAATGGTGAGATTGTGTTGTTTGGTAGGAATGTTAAGCTGAGTGAGGACTTAATTGGTGAGATAACAGGTCTTTTGACTGAGGGTGTTAAATTCTATCTGGACCGACGATTCTCTGATGAAGCAGTCATTAAATTTTCTAAAAAAGATAAGGAGAAAGCGAAGATGGTTAAGGTTGCTAATAGCTACTTTGATGTGGAGTCCATCAAATCTATCTGGAGGAAAGTTTTAAGAGTCATTATGGAATATATCATGGTTGATAGGCACTTCACCAGAGTTTATGGTTACCACTTTGCCATTTTGAACCATTTCCATCACAAGGTTCGTATATCTCTGCCTTTTTACTTATTTTCTTCTTTAAAGAATTGCCTTGATGATGTGGAAAGAAACCCTAGGAGGAATGCTATTATTCACCCTGGTCTTGTTAGGCTCATTTTTTAGCATTTTCAAAATTTACCTGCTTTGCCTAAAACTGTTGAAATTGAAGACTTGGATGATGAGGAGACAGAAAGTAGTAGGGAGATTGAACCCTGGGCCCCCCTGCTTGTGTTCTTGTTGGTCTTGATACCATTGCTCCCCAGTCCTTGTCTTGTCAGAAAAACCTTAAGGATTATGCCCCACTGTCATGTCCTAAATTGCAGCCTCTGCATGAGTGCCCCAGTCCGGGTTTTGCTTCACCACCCTATCTTAATCCGCAGCCATCTCCTGGTTGCCTTACTCTGGGTTTGTCCCCTATTTTTAAAGGTAACCCTGTTACAAAACTTGTTTCGTATTCTGGGAATTCAATGGAAATCCTCTCTGATAAGCCCATGGTCAGTAAGGAATCAGCCCCTAGTGCCCCTGCATCTGGAAAATTTGGGAATGATCATACTGAGTCCCCTATTCAGGATGAAATTAATTTGGCCCTGAATAAGCTCAAGCCTGAGGATTTGGTGAGTATAGCAGAGAAAAGTACGGATGGCCTTTTCATTGTTCTCAAGTGGACCCAGAAAGAATTTTGTGATTTGAAAGGCCGTGTTACTGATCTTAGCAACAGGATGACGGACTTGGAGCAGAAGATCAGTTGGAATCGTAGAGATAATGAAGAACAGGAAACTACATTACCGAAAAAAAGACAACAATTACAGGAGGATAGATTGACTAGTATCGAGTGCAGCATGTCCAAGATTGGATAAAACATTAGGGCCACTGTTGCGAACAATCACAAAATTGCTAGGCATAACACCATTATCATCAATGCGATGGTGGAAAAGCTTGAAAAAAACCAAAAGGATTCGCTGGTCATGGATTTGGATGCGGACAGGGGAGGTAGCAGATCGGCTGGTGAAGGGATTTTGACTTGTACCAGGGCTAACATTAAGAGGAAGACCCTGACTTCATCACATACGGCTCAAATTATCAAGAAAGGGTTACAAGACATGAAGGATGTTGAAAAGGAAGCTGAGTTACTGAACACCTTGGAGTAACGTGGTGGTGTTGGTTGCTAGTTTTTTTGGGCGGTCCTTTTTTGGGCCCTGTTGTCTCTTGGTGCTGTTGTTTCCTTTTTGGGATAGCTGTATGTTTGTTCATACTTTTTCTATTTATCTTTTGATGTTTAAACTCTATGGTTTTAGGTCCCTGTAAAACCTATTTTTTTCCTTTTCAAAAACATTCTTACACTCTAAACTTTATCCAACCCATAAAAAACTAAAAAAACTTTCATAACATTCAAAAACATAAAATAAATTTCTCATACTTCTTTTGATTCTACTAAAAAGTCATATTCTATATTTTAAAGGACATTATGAACTTTACAACCAAATCTCTTTCTTAATGTAACATAGTTAGGATCAAAAGTGAGATAATAAATGGTAAGTTATCCCATTTAATCACGAATTCTTATGATCAAAACACATTTCGGTTCTAGAAAAGTAATTTTTGAATTTTATTCCAAAGACCCATGTGCTTGAAAGTTATTATATCTTTGGTGAAACTTTCACATTCTCCAAACTTATATTTGATCTATCTTGGGTGTATCAAGGACTACATGTTTATTTCTAGCCTTCTTCAACCTATTATTTAATATTCCCTTATACTTTCCATGGTATAATTATATCTTGCAGTTCTTCCAAATGGAAGTAACTTGCTTTGTGATCAATTATCATGCCTTTTTATTCATTTATCGATGACGCCCTTTGTGTTTTACTCTTATATTCCTATCTGAAATAAAATTACAATTAAACTATCAAATGCCCACTTCTTTTTTCTATACTCCCATATGTTACCTTAAGACTTTAACACCATTACCATGTCCATTGATAGAGTTCCTTTCATGTCAACTTACTTTATGATAAATATCTTATAACATACAACAATTTGACTTAATTCCATAGCGTAATGCTAAAATGATAAAATAATATATGCTTAGAAAATTATTATTTATCTACTAAGATATATGATAGGTGATTCATATTTCCCCTTCACTAGTGCCCCATCAACACTATAGAAACATTTTTAGATATAATTTTTTTTTCTTTAATTTTTTAATTTGGATTAAAAAGAAGTTATTGTCTCCCAAGAAACTTTGTAAGTTATCAAATATTCACTAAAAATGTCATTAATGCAAAATAATTCTTCACTCTATTGTGATAAGTATTAATGAACTATTCTAATAAGTATTAATGTCAATATATGTAAAACAAAGTAATGTTATACACTAATAAAATAAGTATTAATATGGATTGTTGTGTTTCTATTATGATTGTTTACATAATATTTTTTATTAATATACATGTATGTAAAATAAGCTAATGTGATGATTGTATGTAGTTATTAAAAAATGTATTTCATTTAATTTTTGCTTATAATTTTTTTTTCCTTTCAATTGAATTATAATATTATCTGAAAAAAAAATCTATAAGATTATCTTACTTTCAATAAATCTATCATATTCATACAAATAAATTAGTTCATAATTAACATTCAATAGCATTAGATTAAATTTGTACCAAAATTTATTAAATTAGAATAAAGAATTTATTTCACTAAATATATATTTATTTTGAAAATAGTTTGAAGCCTCTTAATTTTTTTATTTTTAAAGTTATTTCAAAAAAATCATAAAGGAAAAATGGTCTTTTAAATTTATCATTTACTTTGGACAATTGAATTCAAATTTGAGATTTTGATATATTTGTAAAAATTTAGAGATTGCACATGATTAATCTTTCTACTCTCAGAGTAGATTCAGACTCTATAAATTACCTAAAGTGTTTAGCTCTAAAGAGGTGAAGGATTATGCATTCTAGTGTTTTATTGGTAAAAAATCTAACCTATATTACTCCTCATACTTCTTAAACAAGTTTATCTCTTGCTCAAAATGCATCACATGAATCATTAGTCATAATTGTTTATGGGATTTACAATTAATTTTCATAATTAATATTTTTTATAATATTGAAAAATAAATTTTAATTTTTGAATTACTTTAAGGAACTAGAATAAAATTTCAAATTTCTCTCAGAATATTATAAAGAAAATGATCAACTCTATTATAATTTTTTAATTTGAATCACTAGAAAGTAACATATATTGTTTGAATTTTAACATGATTAAACTTCTATGTCAATAATTTTATTTAGTACATTTTATGTTTATTTTTTTAGAATATACATACATACATATGGCCAGTGGGTTTAGGAGGTACTATAATGAGAGGTGATTTGGGAGTTCCACTAATTAAAGGAGATCCAATTGTAAGTTGTGTATTCATTACCTAAACTGAGTTATCTATTTTTCGATGACATTCTATTAATGTGGGATCTAATGTCAACTTAGAATCTTTATCTATGTCAACCATCTTACTGTATTTTCAAAGAAATGTATCAATGATTTCATCCTTCTATGCCACAATATCTAACCAAGTAGGAGAGATATTAGTAGAGAAATAAACAATTTTATCATGACACTAAATGATTGGATCCTCTAACACCAAGATACCTTCTTCACTAATAAGTGAGGTATCGGGAGAAGAACAACAATGATTGTCTTGATTGCTAATGATGGCATCCTCTTTCATGAAAAACATTCTCACAAGTAGGGGAAATGTTGGTATATGAATGAATATTAGGCAAAGTGATTTTAAGAAATTCGGCCCAATGAATTCATTCTCTCGTGCTAAGATACTCTCACAATTAGGAGAGATATCATTTGAATTACTATCATGCTTGTCAATGATTTCATTTCATTTCCTTAGATTGTGCTCATAATTAGGGAGATTATAATCATACAAGCCATGTATTACCATTTCAAAAAAAAACATTTGAAAAGAAAACATATTACTAGCATAGAGAGCAAATTTGCAAAATTAGATAGGTTTAGAAACATAAATGTAAAATAGAAACGACATCTAAAAAAAGTACAAACAAAGGAATTCACAAAAAAAATATAGCTCAAAATGCCTCGACAAGTGTGCATAGGGTACCTACATCCTACATAGGTTTTTGAAAAATTCAAATTTTCACTATCTACAATACTGTTTAAGGATCTTAGGTCTTTTTGTAGACATGTCAACGAGTTAATTATTTTCTAGAATTTACCCAGTTTATGATTATGTAATTCAAAATGCAATGGTTCAACAATTTGCAAAACTTTCAACCAATAAAATACAATTGTAAATTAAATATTTAGATCTATGATGCAACAATTGATTGATCCCAATATGCCTAAATCTTAAAATGGTGATATTAATGCATGTTTGAAACAAAATAATGCAATTTTTCACTATTTGAGCTATACGAAATATTCCTAAATGGATGTATTGAACATTTACAGATTTGTCTTAAGATTTAAATGCAGATTTGATATATCATAGATAAATTCAGACTTTAGAAACATGCTAAGCAAGAAACTAGTCTCCTATAGCTCAAATTTGAGTTTCATATAGGATGTTGGTGTCAGGGGCACCAATGTCCTTATTAACCAAATAAAAATTTACTTTTGTAGTTTTTGAGAGCTAAATTAGAGCTTCCAATTTTTGTCTACAAATTTGTCAAATCACTATTAGATATTTATGTGAGTTCTATGAGTTGTCAAGGTGTAGTGTTTTGAATACAATAATGAATAATTATAAACATGAACACACTCTCGTACCCTTTGACATGATTCTTGGATTTTGAATTGTTTTAATAAATCCACTAATTGTTATTCTTGACTTGCTTGATAATATTCTTGATAATAATTTCTATAATAATTTTCTTAAATGATCTCAAATGATGCAATAACTATGTATTTATATGCTATTATTCTATTTTCTAAAAATTAAATACCAATGGTTGACTCATTTAAAATTTAAATAGTAAAATGTCACATTGGAAATATTCAAATTTTAGTCCAAAAATAGGGGGACATGTGCACCTAGGGCACCATGTCCAAGCTGTATTTGAAAGATACATAGTGTTGAGAGAAAAATATTAATTGAAATGCTACCTCCAACCTATGTAAGTCTTGGGTTATATTAAGAGGACAAGGGTACCAAGGCCACCCTTGTCTAGATCCACTTTTTAAGGATTTGAAAAGCTAAGGGTAAAATATTGAATAAATTCTTAGGTTTTTTGCATGCAATTTGTCGATAAATGTTAAAATAGGCCACATAATGCATAATTTTGGAAAATAGGTTTACCTTTAGGTCCATGAACTTAAGGGGGAGAAAAAAATATTATGAAATTGTCAAGGGTGACAATTTATGATGCTACAATAATTATATAAAAGTATATAAATCATATTTTCCTTCGCATTCCAATAAATTTATATAATTAAATCTTGAAAATGTTGGATCAATGATTTAAATATTTGAAAATTCTATAATAGTTGAGTTAATTTTTTATAAAAATAATATTCATTTATATTAAAATAATTGAAAACATATGTAATCATTTTTCATCTAATTTTTATTTTTATTTTGTGATCACACTTGTCAAAGTAGTAGTTTTATCAATGATTTGGGATGGCTACCTTCTCTAATAGGTATAATAACACCAACAAGGATTTTTGTATGGATGGTTCCAATCACAAACTCCACCTTCTTTATGGTCTTGATTTATACCTTGAATAACCTCCGAACTACAAGTTTCATGACACACTTACTATAAGAGTGAATAGTTAAATGTACTTAGGTTGATGAGGTTGGACAACATCTTGTATAACTAAATGTGCAAGTTTTAGGCCTTTAGAGGTTACCAAGTTTTTTGGTAAACCTCATGTACATACCTTTTGAGGTTGGAAGATTGTATATCTCACCTCAAAGGTCACTTAACACATGGCATCAAGGTTGATGACTAGGTCAAATAGGTTGTTGGTTTGCACATTCCAAGTGATCCAAAGGTTGACACCTATAAGACATTTTTTTATCATTTGTGCCACATTTTGGGGAACTTTTCCATCCACTTGTGATAGGTTGATTTCCTCTTCCTTGCCTATATATGCAAGGCTTCAACATTTGTACATTTGGGGTCGACTAAATACAATATTTGACATTGTTCACTTGTGCTTATTTTTTATCTCCATGATCTCCTAATTCTTATCCTTACCACCATATTACTGTAGTGTAGGAAAACGTATCCCTTTTTCATGCTTGACATGGAAATAATTAAAATAAACTTAATTATGCCTAAATTCAGTGATGTACTATGTATTTTACATATTCACATTAAGTTCATGGCCTTATTTATTAAAATGGATATTATTGTACCTTATTTATGGTGTTCTAAAGTGTAACCCTTTACACTTTCACACTTATCCAGGGCCTCATTAATTAATTGAGCTTAATTAACCTTAATTGGACCCTTTAATTCAAATTGAAGCCTAATTAATTATATTTTTCAAAGAATAAACCTGGCATTCATTAATTCCATAACATAACACTTAACATTGGAGAATGTGTGTCCTAGGTGAGTGACCTAAGACCCATTTTCCCAAGGTCGAATGGGTCCTCACTTAGACCTAGGACCTAAATTTCAAATATGTTTTTGGTTGTATTTCAGTGATTTCAAATCTATATTCACATGTCATTATTTCTTTATTTGAATTTTGGGAATTAATATTAATATATGTATAAATAAAAGGTCATTTCACTATGTTTCACCTAGAAATTTTATGAGCAAGTGTGATATAGAAAATTCAAGTTATCATAAGAGTACTTTCACAAGAGCATTATCAAGAGCATTCAAGGGCATTTCAAGGAATTGAAGTGAATATTTATTGAATATTTATTGTAACAATCAAGATCCATTATCATGTCAAAGTCATGCATGTTGTTTGAGCTAATATGGTGATGTAGAGTTCATGATCCATTCAAGCATTCAAAGGAATCATTATGAATCAAGTTTCAAGATCAATATCCACATCCACTAAGTCCACTTTATGCTAGTTGCATATTTCCATTCCAAATTTTAATCAAGGTTTTGGTGAGTTGTGAAATTGCATTGTTCATTCATAATTTCCTTCATGCTATTTAGTTGATAGGCTATTTTGTTTGAAGTTTCAGCCAGGAATTTTGTTAGCCCAGCTATAAATTGGATTTTCAAGCACTGCAAATGTCTGGGCTGGCAATGAGTAGATTGGTTTTTTTTGTGGCAACATGGAGCTTGGGAATTACATGGGTTGGTGATGGTGGAGTTGGTGTCTTCGATATGTGGAAGCTGAAACATAAGTGTTTTCCCGCAGGAGTGTTAATGCATTCTATCATTGTTGTACAATGGAGGTGGGGGTAGTAAATGTGGACGGATGAAGTAAATGCAATATTGAGTGTTGCATTATGAGAAAGTGTACATTGATTAAGTTGTATTGTCGAAATAGCCATTGTGGTGTTGGTTTCATAGCAAACTATTGTAAAAATCATCGCCTTCGGCTCTGTGGCTGGTTTGATAGCAAACTATTTGAAAAATCGAGGAAATATTATTCTCTAGAATCTGTAAGACATTTTACATGGGTATTTTGCAAAGATGATTGATTTATTGTTGATGTATTCTTGTGATATCTTTCTATCTTTGGCGTTATACCCATTTTGGAGATTTCAAAGAGATTATTGCTCTATATGTATGGAGAAATTGTAGTTAAATCTTCTTTCTTAAATTGTCAAAAATTATGGTTAGGGTTAGTAATTTTTTCACCATTAGTTTATTGTTTTAGTTGTCTATGCATCTGTATGGTGAGTCATTTTGCATGGGTATTCTGCATAGATGATTAATTTACTATTCATGTCTTCTTGTTATGTGTTTATATCTTTGGTGTTATACCCATTTTATAGATTTGTAAGACATTATCATATGGATAGAGAAATTGCAGTTAAATCTTTTTTCTTTTGTCAAAAAATATGGTTAGGGTTTGTAAATTTTTTGCCGTTGGTTTATTGTTTTACTTATCTCTGTGCATTTTTGGCATTATACTCATTAGCATGGGAGCAATTGCAAATTAACATATGAGCAATTGTTTTTTCATGATTTTTTTATTATTTTAGTTATCTTTGTGAATATTTTGTTTATTGTTTGTGGTTATCTGTATGCGTCTTTGGCGTTGCACCCCTTACCATAGGAGCAATTGTACTTAAATCTTCTTTCTTTCATAAAAAAAAATGGTTAGGGTTAGTAATTGTATCAACCTCTGTTTGTTGTTTTGGTTATCTCAGTGCATCTTTTCCATTAGAGTCGTCAAGATAGGAGTGATTCCATGTTATCTTTGTGAATCTTCCATTTATTTTTTGTGGTTATTTGTGTGTATCTTTGGCATTGCACCCATTTCCATAGGAGCAATTGTAGTTAAATCTTCTTTCTTTGATCAAAAAATATGGTTAGGGTTAGTAATTTTATCAATCCCCATTTGTTGTTTCAGTTTTCTCTATGCATCTTTGTGATTACACCCATTAACATAAGAGCACTTGTAGATTAGTTTAGGAGTGATTGCATATATATATATATATATATATATATATATATATATATATATGTAGAGAGTTAGTTTGAAAGTATAAGTTACATATTTTAGATAAAATTAGTTTGGTAGTTGTGTAGTGTTATTCTAATAACTCTTTTACAATTTTTGTATTACTTTATAATATTTAGTGCGAGCTGATGCAGTTGGAATTTTGAATGCAGTATGTGGCCTTATATTTATTTTTACATGGGTTTTTTGCATAGATGATTAATTTATTGATAATTTTTTTCTTGTTATATGTTTCTGTCTTTGGCATTATACCCATTTTAGAGACATGAAATAGATTATCACTCTTTACGAGTGGGAAAATTGTAGTTAAATTTTGTTTCTTACATCAAAAAAATATGGTTAGGGTTAGTATTTTTTTCTTGTTCAGTGTTATTCTAATAACTCTTTTACAATTTTTCTATTTTTCTATAATATTTAGTGCCAGGTGATGTAGCTCGAATTTCCAATGAAGTGTGTGGGGTTATACTCATTTTGTATAGATTATTGCTACCTATTGGGTTTAAGAGTTTTGTTTAATGTGCCTTTGTGTTCATCTATGTTGTATGGATATGCTTCATCATATTATTTTTCCCTCCTATGTTTGAATCTCTCTGTAACAAACTGTTAGTTGTTACCATAGGAGCAATTGTAGTGAAATATTATTTCTTTTGTCAAAAAATATGGGTGGGGATAGTAATTTTATCACCTTTGGTTTATTGTTTTAGTTATCTCTATGGATATTTCACATTATACTCATTAACATAGGATTGATTGAAGAGGGCTAGTATGAAAACATATTCATATTCTAGATAAAATTAGATTAGTGGGTGTTAAGTGTTATTCTAATAGTTTTTTTACAATTTCTCTATTTTTCTATAATATTTAGTGCCAGGTAATAGGTTCAATTTTCAATTAATTATGTGGGGTTTGACTCATTTTGCACAAATTAGAGGTGCCTATTGGCTTTGGGAGTTCTATTTAATGCAACTTTTTGTTCATCTGTCTTGTATCAATATGTTTCATGGTATTATTTTTCCCTTATGTCTTTGAAAATCCATGTGACATGATTTTTTTTACGAGATTCTTTTTCTCGCTTCTCCATAAGAGACTCTTGATTGCTGTAGTTCACCCCTTCTATTCTCCATATTTAATTCATCGTATTTTCTTAGGTTATGACATCAATTAAATGATGTAATAATCTCTGCAAAATTTGTATAATGCCATAGGCTTAGTTGTAGATTTGAGCTACATTGGTTGACATTAAATATTATAGAGAAATCATTTATGCAAAAACCCCATGTAAAACAACTTGTAGCAAACAATTATTATTCTAACATGTATTATACAATTTATGTGCTTCCCTTCAATATTTATTAACAATGAACATAGATGGAGGCTTGTATGAATATGTTTCATGATTTTGTTTCTTGTCTCATTTGCTTGAAGGCCCCTAGAACAAATTGCTCAGGTCCATTTATAAAAAAAAATGATTATCTATCATTTTCTGCTTACCATAAATTGTATCACTATGTAGAGAAGCTATAATAGCAAATTCTATGTGATAGTTGGTTTGTTAATTAAAAATTCAATCTACATTATTTCCCACTAAATATTATAGATACAACTTAAACAAAGTATACTTTCCCACACTACAATGCTTAATATTGCATTTACCTTGTCTTCCTCAATGGTACAATAATGGCAAAATGAATTAGCACCCCCCGATATATATATATATATATATATATATATATATATATATATATATATATATATATACATACAATATGAATTGTATGTGAAAATCAATGCTTCGAGACATAGAAAGATACATATACATGAAATAGTGTTGTTCTCTATACCAAACTATTCATTACTATGCTCTACCTATTCTATTCTTCATATTTAACTTTCTATTTAATGTGGGTTCCCAAATATCTCTCATTTCCCTTTAATTTTTAAGTGTTTTTCTAATAGGTTAGTGGAATGAATGTATAGATTTGAGTTTGCACCATATTCCTACTTGCCAGAAATTCTATTATTGCATAGACAAGGTGTGATAGTGAACTTTGTGTGACAGTTGGCTTGTCAATTCAAAACTCAAGCTACATTATTTCCCATGTAATATTATAGGAAAAATAGGGAAATTGCAAAAAAAAATTTAGGAAAACACTTAAGAATCATGGGTAGTGTTTGAGATGTCTGGGTAGATAGGCTATTTTTCTGAACTTTCCGTAGGGTTTTATACCACCCCAACCATGAATTGGATTGGCCGGTGTCGGAGATGTCTCATCTGTGGTGACTTGACCGATATTTTTTGTGGCTATGTGGAGCTAGGTAATTACATGGGTTGGGAATGTGGAGTTGGTGCCCTTGATACAAAAAAATTGAAAGGTAAGTGTTTTCTTGTTCACAATTTCATGCATTCTACTATTGTTGTGTGGTGAGTTCAAGTGAAGTAAATGTGGTCAGCCAAAGTAAATGGAATATTGAATGTCAAATACTGGGAAAGTATACTTTGATTAGGTTGTATTGTTGATACAACCATTGTGATTTTGGTTTCATAGTATTTTGCATAGGCTTTTGTGCTCTTCTATTTCCCATCTTTTCACCATGATATTCTTTTCCCGTTTATCTATTACTTGCGTGTGCTTCTTAACTATTTTCCTAACATCTCTTGCAATTGTTTAATAGATTGCTTATCATGTACCAACATGTCTCATGGATCTGTTTCTCCCTTCCTTGTTTTAATCTTCATTTAATAAAGTATTAATTGCTATGGCTATTTTTTTTGTATGCAACATGTTATATATCTTATATCAATATGTTTCATGATATTTATTCTTCCATATTTGTTTGAAGTTCACCATACCAAACTATTCTTCATGATATTCTTTTGCATGATTATTTTTTTCATTGTTTAAATTCAATATTAGATCTATGAATTTGTTGTTACACTTTGTGGCATTGTTTGATATATGTATGGATGTATCTATATGCAAATGCAATAAAAAAAAGTGAAATTTTTTGAGATGGAGGGGGCAATGAGGGAAGGAATGATGCATATGCATAAGTAGCAACAACATTACACTCTTTGAGGAAGGGGAAAATCCATCGTACCTTCAATTCATTACACTCTCCGCCAAAAATTCATTGCATATGCATAGATATATTTACATATGGATAGGCATGTGTGTATATACAAATGAATATGCATATGTACATTCAACATAAATAGATGTATTCTTTCTTTGTTCTTCAATTGAATTTTATCTATATTAGTTTAGAGATTCATAACTCTTGTTGTCAACTATGTTATACAATTGCCCTATTTGTCTTCAATATATATATATATGTGTGTGTGTGTGTGTGTGTATGTATTTGTGTATGTAACGAAGCATTTATTTCCACATACTGTTTACAACCTAGACCATTCTCTTTGTATTGATTTGATGTTAAATCAATTAAAAAGATACCAAGGAACTAACTGTACAAAATGTGTAATGCCAAATATGCATAGAGTATATATATGTGTCTATATATGTATATATATATGTACATATATGTATATATATGTTTGTATATATATATGCATATATATATGTATTGGAAAGAATATTTTGACATGTGCACGAAAAAATATTGATTGAGTTGCATTGTTGAATGAGGCATTGTTGTGATGGCTTCATAATAGAGTACTTGATGAACTGTTTGCTCCATGTCTATTTTATAGTAGGTTGGAGGGTTTTAAAACTCTTGTGCTCCAAAATATGTGAGTCAAGTATAGATATATACATATAAATATATATATATATACATATAAATATATATATATATATATATACATATAAATATATATATATATATATATACATTTATATGTATGTATATGTGTGTGTGTATGCATGTATATGTACGTTTATATATATGTGTGTGTGTGTGTGCCTCTGTGTTTATTGATTAAGTTGTATTGTGAAGCTCCCTGGAACAAACTACCCAAGTCTATTTACATAAGGGTTCAAGCTTTCTAATTACATGGGATGGAATGTCTAATATCAATATGTTTCATTGTATTCTTTCTTCCTCATTTTGTTCAACTTCTCCACAAAAAACCATTTAGATATTACAAAGAATAACACTATATACATATATATGTATCTATATATATATGTATATATATATGTATCTATATATATATGTATATACATATATATGTATATATATATACATATATATATATATATGTGTGTGTGTGTGTATATATATATGCATATAGATATATATATGTATATATATGTATATATATATATATATGCATATATATATATATATGCATATATATGTGTGTGTGTGTATACATGTATGGATATGTATATGTATGTATGTATGTATGTATATATATATATATGTATGTATGTATGTATGGGAAAGTATGTTGTGAAATGTTTGAGAAAATATATTAATTAGCTTGCATTGTCAAAAGTGTCATTGTGGTGTTGGTTCTGATAGCAGACTATTGTAAAAATTTGAGCTATATTTTTTGACAATAAACCCACATTAAATAGAACTTGTAAATGCAATGGGTAGCAATAATCTGTGGAAAATGGCTATAAGGCTACAAAGTTAATTGGGAATTTGAGCTACATTACTTGGCACTAAATATTATAGAGAAATAGAGAATAATTTCTTAGGGTTTTAAATGATGACGTGGAACTTACCTGTTCAACAAAGGATATTCATAAATGTTGGTCATTGGTTAATAAGCATTGCAAAAAATAAATAAATTTAGAATTGATAAGGAAACTATCACATGGCTTGGTTATCTTGTATCAATATGTTTCATCATATTATTTTCCTCTTATCTATTTGAGTATCAATATGTTTCATGATATTCTTTTCCACACATCTGATTGAAGCTGCCTATAACACATTATTTTATTGTTCTTGTAACAAGGATTGTTTTGAATTTCTTAAATTTTGGAATTATTTTCATGGTTATTTTGTTGGGATGGACCATGTTATATGTCTTGTATTGATATATTTCACTACATTTTTTAAACCTGATCTATTTCAAACTACCTGTAACAAAGTGTTGATTGCCATGGTTTGGATCTTGTAAATTCTAAAATTTTGTACACTACTAGAAACTTCAACCATATTGTTAATTTGTGCCTTTGGAATACTTGCAACTTTTACATAGACAAATACATATACACACATATATATATGTATTGAATTCCCCATTTGATATACAGATGTATATCGAAGCAGGTTTGTATAGTATCTTTATTCATATTTATGTAGACTTTCATTCACAAACAGTAAAAAATACCGCAGGACCACAATGCCTCTTTTAACAATGAAACTTAATTGGTATATTTTCTCATGCATTTTTGGGAATACTTTCCCATACTGCAACATTGAATATTGCATCTACTTCCTCCAGCGCCATGGCCCAACACCACCAGGATGCATTAACCCTCACATGACCAAACACTCACCATTATACTTCTTTGTATTGAGGCAATCAACTCCACCACTGCCAAACCACATAATTAACAAGCTCCATGTTTTTATAAACAACCCCTAGAAACCCCCCCACATGAGGTGCATATGGTATATATATCTAGTCATATGTTTTTTTTTTAAATGTGTTGACAAAAGTAAAATTCAATGCATATATGTACTTAGTCATTTTCATTCTTGCTATTGTATATTCTATTGTTTCCATTAAAAAAGATGAAGGAAGTAGGCAACAACATATACAAATTTTATTTTCATTCTTTTTGTTGTATATTCTATTGTTTGCATTTACAAAGATGAGGGCAATAGACAACAACATATACAAATCTCTGCATATACATTTTTATAGAAATATAGTAAAAAATTGCATGCATACAATAGTAAAATGGTTGGTGAATTATGAATATTTCTAACTTGTCTACCAATTGGTATTCGATGTTGCAATACATTAATATTTTATTTTCAAACATCAAATAGAGGTACCAATCAGTCAACTATAATTGGAACATTTTCTCCCTCTAAAAGGTGCCAGAAATATGTCTACAGAATCGGGCTTTGTGGGTGGGTCTCCAGAGCCGCCCCAAATTTATTTGGTGATTGATTTGGAGACACCTCCCACATGTCCCACTATGGATTTAAACTCTAAGGGTACCATCCACCAGCCTCCAGATCCTGATTCTGTAATTTTGTATTTCCTTGTCCTTATAGCTGCTATAGATTTTTTGTTATTGTTGCCTTCCTCTTTTGTAAAAAACTTGAACATTACCCTTCAGTTGCTTTAATTTTAGGATTCTCAAATACAAAAAATACAACACATACACTTTATTGTTTATGTTTCCAGTTTCATTGTCCTTTAGGTGTATATAGACATGGCTGGCCCTAGTAAAACATATAGATGTGGAAGTACATATGTATTAATCTTTTACAACACATAAAAATATCTCTGTGTAGCCTTTTTCTTCCTTACTCATTTTGTCCATTTGGTATGATGATGTGCATTTTCCTTGATTGAACTTATCTTTGTAGGCTGAAAATAAACAACCAACTTTGACTCCATTTGCAATTCATTCCATCAATACTAGAAATGGTGTTGCCTCTCTGGTCCTTCAACTTTTTTCCTTCAAAAAATTTGTCGGTGATGAAGGGCAGGGTGAATGATACAGGGTTGTCTTTTCTGATGGAAACCATATGCAAATAGGAACCCTACCTTCCAAATGCAATGATTTGTTTCTTTTAGGGGCCTTAAAAATAGGGTCCCTTGTATGTTTAAGAGACTATGTTTGTACGAATGTCCAAGATTCAAGGTGGGATGTGTTCTTTTTTTACTAGTTTTAAAAATTCTCTTTCCCCTTTGTATGCACCTAATATAATGTGTCCAATATATTGTTTTGCTTCTTTTCTAGGGGCTTAATCACATTTAGCTTAGTTTTGATTATGTTTGATTTTCAAATCATTGGGACCCCTAGGTATTTGTTCAAACAACAAGAGGAACAAATTTTGGGGTTAAACTCAACTTCCCCTTCTAAATGGACCCCTAAATTTGTTTTGCAGCTATCCCCTAAGAAACAAAATAGCCCTACAAATTTCAGCCCTATTAAAGCTTTAAAAATTTATCTAAATGTTTGGAAAGTGAAAGGGCATGTAACACATATTAGAGAGATTTACCATTTCCACAAACAAAGAGGTGAAGCCAAACTTTTTATTTTTGACAATATAGATATGGAGGGAATATAAATATGTGTTACTTGTTTTGATGTTATTTTTGAATTGCATTATGGTCGAGCTAAGGTGGGTGAAACTTATTTAATATCAAGAGGATCAGTCAAGGAAGTAAATAAAAAAATCAATAAATTAAATAGTAACCTTGAAATTGTTTTGGATGAAAAATCAACAATAAAATGGTGTGAAGATGAGATTTTCATGCCAAAAAAATCCTCTCCTTTTGTGCCAGTTAGTGGCATACCCAATTATAGTGCTTGTGACATAGAAAAAAATACCATTTTCTTGACATGGGAATAATTCATGATAAATTTGACTTAATGAGGTCTTGATTTAGGTGTTTTGAGATATTTTATGCATCCACACAAGGTCTTGGACCCTTGCAAATTGAATAACATGCATTTAATAATGCCTTGTAAAGGCGTTGTAAAGTGTTGTAAGATACTTTCATGATTTTCTAGACTTAATGAACCTATTTCTCCCTAATTCAACATTATAAAATGTATTTAAATACATCTTCACACCAATATAGAAGGCTTGAAAACAAAATTTAATGTTAAACTAGTTTTGTAATGTGTCTTGCACATTCACATTGGTTCTTATGCCTCTCTAGGCTATGTGGACCTCATTTTAATGTTGTAAAGTGTATTAAATCACACTTTCACATTGAATTTTGTGTCCCAAGCCCTAATTAACCTTTATATCATAACTAATAGGCCCCTATTACCACATATTGTGCATGTCAAGGCTTAAATTGATCAAATGATCTACAAAGTTGTTATTTAAACCTTATTTGCTTATCTCCTAGCATATCAGCTATCCAAATTGCCCTTGTGGGACCCATTCACCATGCATGGTGAATTAGTCCCATCCAAGTGGGACCCATTCGCCATGTGTGGTGAATTAGTCCCATTTTGCCTAATTTTGAACTTTGAGTGGGAGAAAAGTGAAATTTAATTTTATTATTACTTCATGTTAGCTTGTGATGAGGTATTAATGGGTAAAATGGGTAAAATTCCTATAAATATAAGTCTTTTAACCCTAATTCACATTTTTTTATCATTCATTCATCCATCAATCTTCTATTCCAAGTCAAGCAACTTAAGGTTTTATCATATCAAGTCACCAAGATATCAATATTCAGACATTCAAGGGAATATTCTTCATGTTTTGTTGCAAAATTTCAAGATGAAACATTATGGAAAGGTAATAAACTCCATTTTTCCATGTTTCATTACATTACTTCTCTATTTTGGTTTAATTTCCTAGAAGGGTTTTGACTAAGGAAAACCCCCATGCCCTAACATTCAACATTTCTCTCTCTTGTCTTGTGTGTATGTAGATTTAGGACTCTTGGAAGCTAATTAGAGATCAAGTTTCAGGGTTTTTAAAGTCTTCTCTTCATTCAAAAAGGCAAAATATCAACATAAACTCACCTTCTGGTTCATAAATTAGACTTTCAAAAGTGGACACCTGTAGAAAGCTAAAGGGCATATCGAAAGATCCAGATTCCACCTTTGAATAATTAGAAATTAAAAAGTGCACTCATTCACCATTAGTGGAGAATGGGTCCCACTTCCAGGTCAATTTTTAGTTTTCTGCATTTTTAGATACCCTTTTGTGTGAAACAGATCCGGACAGAATTTTGCAAAACTGGGACTGATTCACCTAGAATGGAAAATGAGTCCCTTTAGGCTTAAAAATCAGCATTAGCAACATTTCAAATGTCATTTCTAGTCTTCATCTACATTCTAGGTGCACACCTTCATTTTGGTCCATTTTTGTTTTGTTTTGCATTCATTTTTAGGTGTTTTTGCATTACACAATGTGTTTTCAAACATTACATATTTCTTAGGCTTGCATACCTTAGTCAATCAATTTCATCATCTATCTTCCTTTATATCTTTGTATTTAGTCTTAAATTTATCATACATCCATTAATTTGAGTGAACCTAGATAAATCATTTGGCCCTTCTTTCTCATTTTAGGTGAATAACCCTAGAAGTGCTAGGAAGGACTAGGGTGCCAAAAATCTATGGTTCATTTTGGTGAACCTTCTTTTTCAAATGTTTCTTGTCTAATTTGGAGTTTTTCATCATATATCTACCCTTGCAATGATCTTTCACTAGGGTTTGCATGACTTAATTTGCATTCTAGGATTCAAATTTTGCATCCATAAAAAAGTGCATTTAGGTTGCATTGTTGGCATCTAAATTCATTTATGGGTATGTGCAAGATCATGATGGGCCAAAAAGTTGTGATATCATGGGTATGTGGCTAACGACTTTTTTTGACCTAAAATTGATGAAATGAAAAGGGTTTTTAAAGGAGATTTTCAGCTTTCCACCAATATAAATTATGCTTTACTTTGAATTTAATTAATAATTATTATTCATTTTCTATTTGAATTATGACTAAAGTCCTTATTGATAGGTTGATTGAAAAACATCTATATCTTTCAAACGATATCACATTTTTTGAATCCAAAATATGCATCACATTTTATGCTTTGCATACTATAGGATTAAAAAAGAATTGAATTTCATGAAGTTTTGACCAAGTTAAGGTGGTCGACATACAATTTTATATTTTTAAAATTTGTAATAAAAATTCATAATTAATTATTTACTTGGAAAAAATTACAAAAAAATATGCATCACATCTAGATATGAGTCCTCTACTTATATTTAAAATATTATAAAAGATAATATCATTTTATTGTGGTTAGGGTAATTGGGGAGACACCTACTTCTTATTTTCTCCTGAAATTTAAGTACTCTGCATTGAAATTTCAATTTTCAACAAATAGATTTTTTTTTTTTAAATAAACCTAGTAGTTGAGAAACTACATTCAATTTTCTAAAGATTCTATTCTTACATATTTTTGAAATAATATAGATAACTTATTCAGATTTTTATGTCAAGTTGCCTAACTCTGATTTTTTTGAATTTTTTGCCACTTAAGGGCTTGTTTTTTCCATGATGATCCTGGAGATACCTTTATATTTTCTAAAAAATTTCATTTTTAATTTAGGTATACATTATAGCACTCATATAAAATAAAAATCCCTCAAAAATTTCTAAATATTCTAAAAAAAGTCCATACTAGGACTCATTCACCACCCTGGGCGAATCAGTCCCTTCTAACCCCCAAAATATCCCTTTCATAGAACTACAAACCCTATTTTTAGGCTTCTATTTGGTGTCATTTCATACCTATATCAGTAGGCTACATTTCTATATCATGCATTTCATTAAATCTAGCCTAAAATAGCTCATTTCATGTATTGCTTAGTTGCACTTTTGCATTCACAACATTTTATTTTCAGATTGTGGCATTGTGTAAAAAAACAATTAGCTTGCTTAAAAACAAAAAATTGCATTTCCTTTTAAGTCATTGCATTGCACTTTCTTTCCTTTTTCATCATAGCATGTTTTCTTTCAAAAGATGTGGCTTTGATTTCATTAATAGTGGGTTGTATAAGCACAATGTTCCCTCTTATGAGCTTACTTTTGATTACAACAATGAGGACTTTAAGACACATGATCAAACCATTGACACAATCATTAACCTTAAATTTCCCATTGGTGAGAATGGTAGTGTAGATAATTATAACAATCATACTTGTTCTTCCATTGATACCTCTCTTATTAGTGATGAATGTATCTTGGTGAAAGAAGTTACAAGCATTGAGAGTTTTGATTGTCCATCTCCTCATTACCCTTTGGAAGATGTTAGACAACAAAAACATGAGATCATGGACACATTTCGAAATATCACCTTACCAAGTCTCCATCGTCATGACCATAAATATTCTCCTTCTCCTAATATCCCTCCTTGATGTAAAGAGGATAGGTTGGTGTTAGAAGATATACCTATTAAGAGTCATGAAAAAATTAACCCTCCCTTCCCTAATGCTCCTCCCAATTGGGATAATATATTTGAAAACCATATTGGTCCTTCACTTGATGCCTCCCTCACTTGTGATGTAGCTACTTTACCCTTGGGTGAACATGTTACAAGCTCTCCTAGTAGGGTAGATCATATGGAACAAGAGAATGAGACCTTAAAGAAAATGGATAATCACCTAACACTTTCTCATAATCATCCCTATATTGATAATCCCATCATTGATCATTCCCCTATTAGTGATGAAGTTATTGTGGAAGAAACAATCATTTCTCATCAAGAAGATGTGGCTTGTTGTTCTCCTAAAATCTCTCCTTCTAGGGAGAATATCATGATGCTAGAAAATGACAATAATAATAATGTCTTCCTCCAATAAAAAGGTGATTTTGGATTTCCCTATACTAGAGATAAAAAAAACCAAGACCATTGAGGTTATGAATGTGCAAGTGTCCATTAGATCCCCTTGATCAATGGACCTCATACATACCCCATGGGACATCCTACCAACCCTCTAATTCTCTACCCACCTTCATACAAACAATAAACTCCAAACAAGCCCAAACTTATCCTTTACCCTCCTCAAACTAATGTATTGCAGCAATAGAGCTATAATAATGTTGCTCATACATATAAAACTTACAATAATCTGCAACCACAACCTATCCTGACACCATTACCATTACCTAATCTCATCCCCCCTAACCCTTTCTTATTAGTTCACAAGAAGTATGATCTTGTCGAGCAACTTAAGAGTACTCCTTCTATGATATCATTGTGGGACCTTATTCAAGCCTTCCCTCACTATCACAACATGATCCAAAAAATAACTACAACAAGTTCTTGTCCCTTCTAATGTGCTACGAACTGATATTGCAGCTATGATTCACGGCCAAAATGTTGACATTGTTTTCCACCAACATGAACTCCCCTCTTTGGATGTGCAAAAAGAAAATGATGCTTTCATGATCATCTCTCAATACAAAACAAAAGGGATAAAGAGAACTCTTGTAGATACTGGTTCAGACCTCAATGTGTCTAGTGTTAGCCTTTTGGATAGGCTTAGCATTGATCAATCAATAATTCAAGCCTATTCTTTCTCCATTTTGACAATGTCGAAAAGAAACCATTAGGAGTGATCATTATGCCTCTTACCGTTCAAGTGGTCACCTTGAATATACGAATCCATGTTATGCCTTACAAAATTTCATGTAATCTTATCTTAGGCAGATAGTGGATTCATTCCATAAAAGGTGCCTTCTACTCTTTATTGTAAAATGAAATAAATCTATAACAACACAATCTACACACTCGACACTAATCATGAACCTAATCGTGTCTTATAACTTGAGAAAAACAAAGAAAATTCCTTAAACACATCAACATCACCTACACAAGTGGAACTCATTCAACAAAAAGACAAACAACAACATATTGAACACATCATGACATTATCAAAAGATGATTAGGGTTCCTTGGATTTTGAACATAACTTAGATGACCTTTCAAAATCATCCACCTCAACCACTTTAGACAAAGAATCAAACTACACTACAACCTTTGATGACCATAACAAGGAACAACCACCCGATTCAAAGCAATGAAGAAAATTTATGGACATGGTTACGAGCTTATGAAACAACTTGGATATAGTGGAAAAGGATGTGGTTCTCATGAAAAGGTGTTTGAAACCCTATAGATCCCATCACACAATAAACAACTCATGGTATTGGCTATTGTCCTGTGATAGAAATCGCCAAGCCTTCCCTTAACATCAAGACTCTTACACAACATACTCCTAAATCAACCCTAACCATTGACACTAGTGGTCTTGAATATCATCCTTTAACAAACATCAAACAAACAACTAGACCATTGCTTAATGTCAAATTCATCTCACAAAACATTCATGATTTGAATACATTAGATTTTCTACCCTCCTATAATGGAGAGAACAAAATTTCGCAATCTCAAGAACCTTGGGTAAGCATGACAACTAATACTAAGCAAGATGCTTCTTTTTCATCACCTATAAGACCACCTTCTACCACTGATCAAGAGGGTATCTTTTTGAGACTCCAAGATCATTTAATCACCCTTACCCCTAGAACTCATAAGAAAGGTTATGACAAGACCTCATTTTGTGCCTATCATAGAGTTCATGGTCACTTCACTAATGAATGTAATGCCCTGAGTTGTAAAATACAACATTTTTCAGGAGTTTGGTATTCTTCCTTCTATGGGGGTGCCTAATTCCTCTAATTGATATCAATTTTCACTCTCGCCTACATTTCATCAATCATTTTGGCTCACCTAGGTCCTACACTCAGTGGCCCGGGCAGAGGGTTTAGTAGCCTTGTCCTCGTATGTCACTTATTGTTGCCTCCTTTGGCTAGTCATTAACCTTTCATGAACATATAAGAGCAAGCTTGGGATGTGGATGACATGCTTTAAGTTGGCTCGCATGTGACATACTACCCTTTTTCATGACATAGCTTATTGGAAACATACACTTGGCATAGGGCTTTCTGAGTAAGCTATCATGTCCTCTTCTTCTACTTTCAAGAAATTTCTCATAGTACTAGTGCTCGTAACTGCTTTAAAGTGGGGGCATACATCACCACTCACATTTCATTATGTGATTTTATTTTTCTTGTGATTTCCTCTCTTGGAAGCATTAGGTACAATGTTCCCCAGGATGAGACCTTGCACTTGTCCTCTCTTGGGAACAAGATGAGATCGTTTGCACTTATCCTCTCTTGGAGACATTTGGAATGATGCTCCCTAACCAAAGACATTGCATGAACTAAGAAAAATCCCTTTGAACAATCCTTACACTATCTTGCATTAACAATGTCTATGAGTGTCAAGCATACGAAGTTTTTCTTACCTAATAGAGCTTGAAAATCATTTTTCCTTTATGGTTCCTTATTAAAATTATCAGAAGGTATAACTTTGGTATGGTTGAGTGGGAAGCCCATTCTGAGGAATGAATTTCCCCATAGCCACCTATGTGCATACCAACTAGTGTATGTATCTCACCTTTTGGGCTTTCTCACCTAGCAGACAACCAAGAGTTTTTTCACCCCAGAGTGAGTATACATTTCTGAACAAACAAACTAGATCTGGTACACAGGTAGTTGGACAAATGATTGAAACTTGATCCACCTTTTCATTTTCATCTTTCTAGTTCTTGGCATTGCATGATTATGTATCTTGTTGGTTTGACTTAGGATCTTGGATCCTAGGGTTTGACTGGCTTCTTGATCTTTGTCATTCTTTGTCATCTACATATGGACACTCGAATCTCTCTTCAATGTCTACTTTAGTGTGATTTTGAAGCAAGTTCATCCTCTCACTAAAGTGTGGGCTAAATTTGATGTAGAAAAAAGTACCCTTTGCATGACATTGGAATAATTCATGATAAATTGGACTTAATGAGGCCTTGATTTAGGTGTTCTGAGGCATTTTATGAATCCACACTAGGTCTTGGACCCTTGTAAATTGAATAACATGCATTTAATGACATCTTGTAAAGGTGTTGTAAAGTGTTGTAAGATACCTTGACGCTTTTCTAGACTCAATGAAACTATTTATCCCTAATTCAACATTATAAAATGCATTTAAATACATCTTCACATCAATCTAGAAGGCTTGTGAACTAAATTTAATGTTAAACTAGTGTTTTAATGTGTCTTGCACATTCACATTGGTTCTTGTGCTTCTCTAGGCTATGTGGACCTCATTTTAATGTTGTAAAGTGTATTAAACCACACTTTTACATTGAATTTTGTGTCCCAAGCCCTAATTGACCTTTACATAATAACTAATGGGTGCATATTACCCCATATTGTGCATCCCGAGACTTAAATTGATCAAATGACTGACAAAGTTGCAATTTAAACCTTATTTCCTTATCTCCTAGCATCTTAGCTTTCCAAATGGCCCTTGTGGGACCCATTCACCATGCATGGTGAATCAATCACATCCAGGTGGGACCCATTTTCCATGTGTGGCGAATCAGACCCATTTGGCATAATTTTGACCTTTGAGCAGGAAAAAAATGAAATTTAAGTTTATTATTACCTCATGTCAGCCTTTGCTGAGGTATTAATGGGTAAAATGGGTGAAATTCCTATAAATATATTTATTTTAACCTTAATTCACATCTCTTATCATTCATTCATTCATCAATATTATATTCCAAGTCATTTAACTTAGGGTTTAATCATATCAAATCAGCAAGATATCAACTTTTCAGCCATTCAAGGGCAGTTTCTTCATGTTTTGCAACATAATTTCAATGTCAAACATCATGGAAAGGTAATCAACTCCATTGTTTCATGTTTCATTATATTATTTCTCTATTTTGATTTAATTACCTAAAAGGGGTTTGACCAAGGCAAACCCCCATGCCTTAACATTCAACATTTCTCTCTTTTGTCTTGTGTGTATGCAGATTTAGGAGTCTTGGAAGCTTGGAAATCATTGGAGATCAAGTTGCAAGGTTGTTCAAGTCTTCTCTTCATTCAACAAGGAAAAATATCAACATAAACTCACTTTTAGGCTCATAAATCAAAGTTTTGGAAGCAAACACGTATAGAAGGGTATGTGTAGGATCATCATGGAAAAAATAGGCCCTTAAGTGTCAAAAAAATCAAAAAAATTAGAGTTAGGCAACTTGACATAAAAATTGGAATAAGTTATCTATATTATTTCAAAAATATGTAAGAATACAATTCATAGAAAATTGAATGTAGTTTCTAAACTACTAGGTTTTTTTTTTTTTTTTTTAAATCTATTTGGTAAATTTTTTAAATTTCAATGCAGAGTACTTAAATTTCAGGGAAAAAATAAGTGGGTGTCTGTCTGACCACCCTAACCACAATAAAATGACAATATTTTTTTATAATATTTTAGATATAAGTAGAGGACTCATGTCCCGATGTGATGCATATTTTTTTGTAATTTTTTTCCAAGTAATTAATTATGAATTTTTTATTACAAATTTTAAAAAATATAAAAAACTTGTATGTCTGACCACCTTAACTTTGTCAAAACTTCATGAAATTCAGTTTTTCTTTTTTTAATCCTATAGTATGCAAAGCATATAATGTGATGCATGTTTTGGATTCAAAAAATGTGATACCATTTGAAATCTATAGATGTTTTTCAATCAGTCTATCAATTAGGACTTTAGTCATAATTTGAATAGAAAATAAATAATAATTACTTATTAAATTCAAAGTAAATCATAATCTATATTGGTGTAAATTTGAGAATCTCCTTTAAAAACCCTTTTTTTCATCAATTTTGGGTCAAAAAAAAGTCGTCAGCCACATACCCATCATATTGCCACTTTTTGGCCCATCATGATCCTGCACGTACTTAGAAAGATAAAGGGTGGATCGGAAGCTATTAATTCCACCTTTGAATAATTAGAAATTCAAAAGTTCCCAATTCCACGTCAATTTTGATTTTTCTATATTTTTAGATACCCTTTTGTTTGAAACAGATCCTGACACAGTTTTGCAAAATTAGGACTGATTCGCCTAGAATGGCGAATGAGTCCCTCCAGGCTTAAAAATCAGCATTAGCAACATTTTAAATGTAATTTCTAGTCTTCATCTACATTCTAGGTTCGTACTTTCATTTTGGTTCATTTATGTTTAGTTTTTCATTCATTTCTAAGTGTTTTTGCATTACATAATGTGTTTTCAAACATTGTGTATTTCTTAGGCTTGCATACCTTAATGAATAAATTTCATCATCTAGTTTCCTTTAGATCTTTGCATTTAGTCTTAACTTCATCATGCATCCATTAAATTTAGTTAACCTAGATGGATCTTTTGGCCCTTCTTTCTCCTTTTAGGTGAAAAACCCCAGAGGTGCTAGGAAGGACTACGATGCCAAAAATCTATGATTCAGTGATAATAGCTTGGTTGATATTATTGTCATTGTAGTGCATGTTGTTTATGTAACAACTTTTCATAGGAAAAATAAATCTGAAACAATCTGACAAACTATTAAACTATACGATATCTCTCCTTCATTCATTTATTTTAATTTGTGGGGTCCAAGTTGGCAAGAAAAAGTTGATGTGTTGGAGCAGATGTATCTTTCTAGTGATATAGTGATATTTTATGTTTTAGGTGGCTGTGTAGGGTAATTTAATGGTAAAGTTATCAATACATCAACAACAATGTTCCTTGACATTAACCTTTCTATTCCTGAGGCAAACAATCTTAAATCCAAGGGCCCAATCAAAGTAGACCAAGTGGTTTCATCTTCTTCTACTCCACATAGGCTCCGTCCTTCAAATGATAGAGTTAATATTTCAATTATCTTGAACAACCACCTTGGCTTACCAGAAATTATTGAGGCCATTTTTAAAGAAACCATTCAAATTGAAAAATATGAGTCTTTTTGTTATCCTGCTTGCCTCTTGTTGCTTAATGGTAAAGAATCCAAAATAAAATGCACATGCCCCTATGTTGATGTTTGGTTTTTTGATCGTTTCCATATGTAAATCGAGGAATGAAACTATCGCTATCTTCTACAATTAAAGCTACAAGACCACTCAACCATTCTTTGGTCTATTGCTTTTGATGAAGCTGCCACTGATTTACTGCAAATTCCATCTTTACATGTTGTAGGATAGCTCTAAATCTATAAAAAATCTTCTTGTTGTTGTTAAAGTCCTTATTTGTAAATCATACATCTTTACTATCTTGATTAGAATAGAAACTTACAATTCTAAGGATCGGCTTAAAACAATGATTGTGAAAGCAACATAAGTGGATTTTGAAGCAAAGTGTAAACTATTGCTTTCAGACATAGCAAAGTTGTCTACCCCTCCAGAAGAAAAAGGCTCCACTGGTGAGCCAACACTTTGACTACTCCTTTGCACTTTCCAACATTTCCCCTAGTCTTGCCTTTTATTGTTAACTATGAGATGCTAAGACTTTTGTTTTACAAATATGAACATAATTTATTCCTATGTTTAGATATATATATATATATATATAATATATATAATATATATAATATATATATAATATATATAATATATATAATATATATATAATATCTATATAATATATATATATATATAATATATATATGCACGTTCATTGACCATCCATCCTTTTGATTTCAACATGCTGTGTAGATTGCTTTTAGTCTACATTGTTTCCATGATTTTTGATTCCTATTAGATGGTGCAATTTTTAGTTCTTCTATGCATATTCTAAATTCACTTCTTCCCCTTATAATCGTTGAATAGTAATATTATCTTCAATGGAAAACATATAACAATAGTCAAATACTATAAATGGTCAACAAAGAAATCTGTATAGTACTTCTATATATATTTTTATATATTGTGATGTTGAAACCAATTTATTCCTCTTATGATCATTCATAGATATACATTTATATCCACATGTATACATATATATTTTTTTATATGTTTGTGTGTAATTACTTTGACCATCATAACTAATACTTAAATAAGAAAAAATGAAAATAAATAACATCAAAGCAATAAATTTTCTACTCCCATATGAAAATTGGCAAAAATATGCCATACCTAAAGTTATGAACTAATGTTTTGGTAAAAAATACTTTTTAATAGAATATTAGTAATTAAAGACATGACTAACAATTCTTTAAAAGAGGACAATCCTTAAATCTTTTATATTTTTGATAAATATTATCTAATTCATAACTTGAATTTTGCCATGTATTTATATGCATATGTATGTTAAAATAATCAAATAATAATCTATCAATTAATTGATTAGCCTCAACAAAAAGGTCAAATATAGATATGTATCTAGGTTTGAGAAATATAAAACTAAGACACAAGTAAAATTGTATCATACTTCAATTGATTTGTAAAATAGTTCACCTCTCAATTCAAAATTCAAGCTACATTATTTGGCACTAAATATTATAGAAAAATAGGGAAATTGTAAAATACCTATTAAAAACACATTTACTATGTAACAGTTCCCTTCTAAATTCATAATTCATAATTCATAATTTTTTTACAATCCTTATTGACCAATGAGCAACATTTAGGAACATCCTTTATTGAATAGGTAAGCTTCACATTGTCATTTAAAACCCTGCGCAAGTCTCATGTATTTCTCTGTAATATTTAGTGCCAAGTACATGGAGAATAGAACACGTGAAAAAAATACTATCCCTAACCATATTTTTTTGACAGGAGAAAGAAATTAAACTACAATTGCTCATATGGTAATGAGTAGAATGGCAATGACGCACATAGATAACTACAAACAATAAACAAAGGGAAAAAACTATATGTGTATGTATGTGTATATGTATATGTGTATGTATGTATGCATACATGTATCTATATGTATGTATATGTATGTGTATGTATATGTGTATGTATGTATTCATATATGTATGTACATGTATGTATATGTATGTGTATGTATATATGTATATGTATATGTATATTTATATATATGTATGTATGTATGTATGTATGTATATGTATGTATATGTATGTATATGTATATGTATGTCTATGTGTATGCATATTTATATGCATATGTATATGTATGTCTATGTGTATGCATATGTATATATATAATATTGATCTATAGAATTCTCTTTTGAGCATTTTATGGTATTTTTTGCTTAATATATGATAACACCCATGCAATTTGCAAAGCAGGTATGTGTAGGATCATCATGGAAAAAACAAGCCCTTAAGTGTTGATAAAATTTAGGAAAATTAGAGTTAGGCAACTTGACGTAAAAACTTGAATAAGTTATCTATGTTATTTCAAAAATATGTAAGAATAGAATTTGTAGAAAATTGAATGTAGTTTCTAAACTACTAGGTTTATTTTAAAAAATCTATTTGGTGAAAATTTGAAATTTCAATGCAGTAGTACTTAAATTTCAGGTAAAAAATAAGAAGTAGGTGTCTATCTAACCACCCTAACCACAATAAAATGATAATATTTTTTATAATATTTTAGATATAAGTAGAGCAGTCATGTCCTGATGTGATGCATATTTTTTTGTAATTTTTTCCAAGTAAATAATTAATTATGAATTTTTTATTACAAATTTAAAAAATATAAAAACTCATATGTTTGACCACCTTAACTTGGTCAAAACTTCATGAAATTCAAAAAAAAAAAAATCCTATAGTATGCAAAGCATAAAATGTGACACATGTTTTGGATTCAAAAAATGTGACACTATTTGAAAGCTATAGATGTTTTTCAATCAGCCTATCAATCAACACTTTAGTCATAATTCAAATAGAAAATGAATAATAATTATTTATTAAATTCAAAGTAAAGAATAATTTATATTGGTAGAAAGGTGGGAATATCCTTTAAAAATCCTTTTCGTTTCATCAATTTTGGGTAAAAAAAAGTCATTAGTCACATACCCTACACATACCCATCATATCACCACTTTTTGGCCCATCATGATCCTACACATACCCAGGCCTTGTTCGGACCTTCTCACAAGAATGGTGGATTTTATTGACCACATTAATGGTGGAGGATTTGGTTTCCTTTCTCAACGGGTACAAAATGGTAGAAACCTGCCATGCACCTCCACTGGTTGGCAAATTGGATGGTTTAACAAGTACATTTTCCTCTACAATCTCCACTGTATCGTCCCCCTATTGTTGTTGTAAGTAGTTTTTCCACTTTCTTTTTGGCTGTTCTATACACATCTAACCATAGATATATATTTTGGTAGATTCAACTAAAATGTTGGTTTACAGTAATATGATGAATTTGATGCAAGCATGGATGAAAAATCATATATGAAGCCCATCTATGGAACAATTCATAAGTAAAAGCTGACTGTAGCTATAAGAATAATCAATGTTTGTTTTATAAATTTATATTTTACTGACTTATACATCGACCCCTTTCATTTCTATAGACCTACATATCCTCTAGTAGATACCAAAGTTATGCATTCCAATACATACCAAAATTAGGTATGTTTATAAATTTATTTGTATACATTGTATTCTTTCAAGAAAAACATTTTCTATTTCTTTGATGTCTTCCCTTTAATGATATCTTTGTATTTTATCTATGGATTTTTTTTTCTTTCAAACAAGACCTTGTATATATTCTCCTTTTCATATATTTACTAACATTACAAACATGTTCCATTAACTGTGTATGAAAATGAATGCTTTGAAACATACACACATACATATATGCATATATATATTGAAGACAAATAGAGTAATTGTATGAGAGGCATTGGAATAATAGTTATTTTTTGTTAAATACTATACACAACCATTCACCTTCCACGTATGTAGGACACCAACTCTGCCACTACCACGCTCCATCTCGCCACAAAAAAAACTCAGTCAAGTCCTCTCTGGGTGGGGTACCCCCGGCATCAAAAAATATAGTTCACAACTAGGTTGATGAGAACCCCGATGGAAACTTCAAGAAAAATCTTCTACACACTCAACTACAATAGCCATATTGTATTCTATGCATTCCAGATGTGAATTTCTCTACAATTATCTTCTTAGCTTATTGAAAAAAAATCTCGTTTCCAATTTTCGTATTTGTCTATAATATTTAGTGCCAGACAATGTAGCTTGAATTTTGAATTGACAAGAAAATTGTTACATAGACTACTTATCTTCCATCCATATGTTTCATGATATAGAGAAATTGTAAAAGAAGTATTAGGTAAACACTTTAAGAATTAGATATAAACGACAGATAATCTACCAAATCAATTATTTAAACCCACTTGTTTATGGTAATACCTATTTTCTATATGTTATCACAACAATTATATGATACAATAATGTGTCGAGATTGCGTATAATACCACACAGTTGATTGGAAATTTTAGCTACATTGATTCATATTCAAACTTATGGACAAATCAATTATGTAAAATTTCCATGTAAAATGACTTGGAAACTCCATAGCACAAC